>JARHVA010002498.1:2417500-2435000 GCA_037957365.1 Torreya grandis
GGCTCTTCTCTCAAAAACCATTCATTTCAATGTGAATGTGTTGAAGCAGGTGAAGCAAAAGGCCTCTGCCACCAGGAATGGAATGCCCCTTCTATACACCACATTTGAAAGTCTGCTTGCCCATCTTTGGAAATGCATATTAGCAGCTTGACGACTAGATAAAGAAGCCATAACAACCATTTTTGTTTTCGTGAATGGATAAAATAGGCTTCATCCACCTTTGCCTTCAGAATACTTTGGTAATGTCATATCAGGCGCTACTTGTACAACGACATCTAAATAGATTGTAGATCAACCATTGGCGAGTTTGATCCACAAGGCCATAGCAATGTTAGAAAATAAAAACATATAAAACACTCAGAAAATAAAACACAGAGATTATAAAATATTCAGATAATAACACATTCAGATTGCTACGAAAATCAGGGAACAAGATTTTTAATAATCTTCTTAAATCTTGCAGATCTTCTTGATCTTGCTTATCTTGCTCTTGTTCAAATACAATATTGCCCCATGGGTCTATTAAATAGATTTGAAAAACTAACAATAATTAGCAAAAACAAACCAAAGACTAATTTTAGTCTTTAAATGCAAACTACAACTCTAACAATTTAACTAACTGTTTGTTAACTAACTGATAGTTAACTGCTGCATGCATGAGGAGTGGAGAAATTAACTACAGTCTCCAACACTCCCCCTTAATTTCTACCACTTACAATTTTAGCATTTACAATGCCTAAATTTTGTCATTCTTGCCATAATGACTTTGCTAGTGGCTGCCATTAATGGCATACAAGTCTTTACTCATTCTGTCTACCAGCTTCAGCTATGATGCTTTTCTTTTGTAGAATACATTGCCTCTCATGTGGAATACACCACCTTGTGAAATACATCACCTTATATGTGGAATAGACCACCTTGCGAAATACATAACAAATACAATTGCTCAATGAGTGTTCACTCAGCATTTAAGACTGACGAGTAGCCTGTCGAAAGGCTATCAACAAACATGCTTATTTCCAACACTGCAAGCTTCCTACTTGCTTACCTTTCTTTCACTCGATGCTTAACTGCTCAGGTTTCCTCCCAAGACTATTGGGTTTATTCCACATTGGTCTAAATTTGCCAAGGATTGGCCTGATCTTCAGACACTTTGACAGCTTCACTCGCTATTTAACACACACTTTCACAACTTCACTCACTGTTCAACACACACATGTTCACAACTTCACTTGCTGTGTAACACAAACACTTTCATAGCTTCACTCGCTGTGTAACACAAGCTCTACGGATCTCTTACCAAATCTAGAGCTCTTATCAACTCTCACATGCGCCTCTTGTGCTACCTTCTTTATTCAACTATTCCATTGCTTGGCTCTTTTCAACCCCTTCACAGTGTCTTGGATATAAATCCTCTTTCCTTCCTTTCTTTCTTTCTTTTAAAAAAATAAAATAAATGTCTTATAAAGTGAAATCTTGTATCAATGTGCTTGCTCCTCTTGTGAAACACATGATTTTTTGATAAAGCAATTGCTGATTTGTTATCACAGAAGATTGGTGTTGATTCCTTCTATGTTTGTAATAAATCTTTCAATATTCTTCTCATCCAAGTTGCTTGACATGCTGCTGATGTGGCTGCTACATACTCTGCTTCAGCTGATGAAAGTGTCACTATAGGTTGCTTTTTAGATGCCCATGTGACCACACCTGTTCCTAAAAGAAAGACATATCCAGAAGTACTCTTCCTATCATCAATGCTACCTACAAAATCACTATCTATAAAACCAATCAAACTAAAATCGTTAGTTGTGGAATATAAAATTCCATAATCCGTAGTTCCTACCACATATCTCAATATCCTTTTTCCAACTTGCCAATGTGCATCTTTCGGTGACTCCATGAATCTTGAGATTAAACTAACCCCATAACTGATATCTGGTCTAGTAGCTGTAAGATACATCAAACTTCCAACTAGTCTTTTGAATATTGTAGAATCAACATTAGACCCTTGGTCTTCTTTGCTAAGTTTAGTCCCTGTAGCAACTGGTGTAGGTGTTGGTTTACAATTCAACATCTTAAATCTCTTTAAAACATCCTTTGCATATTTAGTTTGATAGATAAAAATTCCTTTCTCTGATTGTTCAACTTCTATTCCCAAAAAATACTTCATTAATCCCAAATATGTCATTTCAAATTCTTTCTTCATTGCTGATTTAAAAGTGTCTACAAACAAATTTTCAGTAAAAATCAAATCATCATATAAACACACAATCAAAATCTGACCTTCTTTGTTGATTTTTATGTACAAAGTAGGCTCAATATCGCATCTACTAAATCCATTGTTTATCATATAAGAATCAATCCTACTATTCCATGCTCTTGGTGCTTGCTTGAGACCATAAAGAGCCTTCTTCAATCTGTAAACTTTCTGCACTAACTGACCACCACTCAAAAGATTATGTTTTAGTCTAGGTACAAAATAAACATTAGGTATAAACCTTCTTTCACCATTCTTGGCCAAAACATTTATGACACCTTTACCCATGACATCTACTATGATATCATTTCCTAATTTCACTTTTGATTCTACAGAATCATCAAGACTAGTAAAAAATTCTTTATTCCCTATCATATCATTACTGCATCCATTATCTAAGAACCAAATATCACTAGATTTTTCTTGAGTAACATTACAAGTAAGAAACATGCTTCCAGGATTAGAACTAGATTCACCTAGATTAGAACTAGATTCACCTATGTAATTAGCATTCTACTTGTACACATATCCCTGTTTACTTCTGTAATCACTTGCATAATGACCATATTTCTTACAGTAATAACATTGAACATAAATTTTGTCATTCTTACCACAGTGACTTTGCTAGTGGTTGCCATTAATGGCATACAAGTCTTTACTCATTCTGTTTACCAGCTTCAGCTATGATGCTTTTCTTTTGCAGAATACACTGCCTCTCATGTGGAATACACCACCTTGCAAAATACATCACCTTATATGTGGAATACAACACGCCTTGTCTTCATACAAAATAAATAAAAAACTTTTGATGCCCTTCTTTTTGGCATTCAGAACAGGCTCTTCAGAGCAATCTTCTATGTAATACGCCTCTAGCTTGGGCGCTCATCTTTTTCTACTATTTCTTTTTTTTTAAAAACTTTCTTGGACTGCCTTGATCAGCTTTGGCTCTTTAGTTTGCATGAGTTTGGGTGTAGGTGGGGCCTCTTTGGTAGTCTCATCTTTGGTCTCGGCCATCAGCTTATCCTTTGGGGGTGGCTTAATGAATTCATTGATGGCCTTCTGTGAAACACAGTCACTGATGATGGTTAAACTACTACAGTCAGTCAACTAATTATGCGGACATCAGTTCTATTGCCGATGTTTGTCTTGGAGTCGGCCAACGTCAATCTTGATTGCTGATGTCGGTCCCTACTGGCAATTCCTGTGCCTGACTGCTTCGCTTTCCTTCCTTCTTGTCACCTCCCTGCTGGCTGTTTTCCTAACCAAGCTCTTTTGCCACAACCTCTGCTCTAATACCAATTGTTAGAAAATAAAAACATATAAAACACTCAGAAAATAAAACACATAGATTATAAAATATTTAGATAATAACACATTCAGATTGCTACAACAATCAGGGAACAAGATTTTTAATAATCTTTTTGAATCTTGCAGATCTTCTTGATCTTGCTTATCTTGCTCTTGTTCAATTACAATATTGCCCCATGGGTCTATTAAATAGATTTGAAAAACTAACAATAATTAGAAAAAACAAACCACAGACTAATTTTAGTCTTTACATACAAACTGGAACTCTAACAGTTTAACTAACTATTTGTTAACTAATTGATAGTTAACTGCTACATGCATGAGGACTGGAGAAATTAACTCTAGTCTCCAACAAGAAAATATGGATGATGACTACATACATTCCTCCATAGTTTTTATGGAGTTGAATCTATCAAAGTTCTATAAAAAAGAACACCTCAGCACAACAACTTTTACTTACGGCTCTAACTTGCTGGTGTCCAGCTAAGTGAATTTCCATCTCTAAGAATTAGATTTTGGCTGGGGGAAACCACTTTTCATTATCCCTTTACTCAATCCAGTAGATGGGATAGTTTTATTGATTCATTCTTATACCAAAGATGGTAGTATCGATGTTGTCCTAAATTTGTTCGACTCTCACATGCTCAAATTTGAACAGCTCTACTACAAAATATGGCATGTACTTATTGATTCATTCAATACATTACTCTTAATATAATAAAAATTAAATATTCTCTCTTCCCTTTGATGCTGACATTCACTTTATTTATATGCAAGATTCATTGATTTTTTCCTTATAGTTTACGTTCTCACTGTCAAACAATTGTTATGATTTTATCTTAACACTACTTACCTATGAAATCCACTCAATATATAAAATCTCACCAAAGCTCATCCACTCAATATATACAATCTCAACAAAGCTCATCCACCATATAGACATTGGTCATGTTTGTAAAGATCATCCACCAAATGCTTTAGTCATTGTTCTTTTTTCCTTGCTAGTTGAAGACCTCACTTTTAGAAGAGAAAATACGATTTTTTAACCTTTTTATAAGGACTTATGTTCATATCATCTTACTCCCTAACCTTTATCTATATTCATTAAATTTATCTATATCCATTAAATTGATCACATAGCTTCTCATAAACTAAAACCTAAGGAGCAAGGATTTAGCATATTTATGTTTTAATGATTACAAAAAAAAAATCAAATACATATATCCATTAAATTGATCACATAGCTTCTCATAAACTCCTCACTTTTAGAAGAGAAAATACGATTTTTTTTACCTTTTTACAAGGACTTCATTTTCATATCATCTTACTCCCTAACCTTTATCTATATCCATTAAATTTATCTATATCCATTGAATTGATCACATAGCTTCTCATAAACTAAAACCTAAGGAGAAAGGATTTAGCATATTTATGTTTTAATGATTACATCAAAAAATTGAAATACATATATCCATTAAATTAATCACATATCTTCTCATAACCTAAAACCTAAGGAAAAAGGATTTAGCATATTTATGTTTTAATGATTACAACAAAAAAATCAAATACAAATGTTATAGACGTAAACATAACTAGATCATATTAAGCTCCTATAAAAATAATAGTAATAAATTATTGTAATGTTGACTTAATATGTTCTTATTGAACATCTCTTGAACTAAATCAATCACAATTGATTATGTGAGAAATAAAATTAGAGTATATCAAGTCAAAATTTATTTTAGAAAAATTATAAAAAAATCAAATACAAATGTTATAGACCTAAAATAATTAGATAATATTGAGCCCCCTATAAAAATAATAGTAACAAATTATTGTAATGTGTGACTTAGTATGTCCTTATTAAATGTCTCTTCCACCAAATCACTCGCAATTGGTTTTTGTGAGACACGAAATTAGCATATCAAGCCCAAATTTATTTTATAAAAATTATCTTTCTTAATGAGAAAGAAAGCTCATCTATATCTCCATTGGATTGTTCACACTTATAATCAACATATGAATATCTATATCCATTTACATTTCTTCATACATGTTAATTAGTGTGGCCCCATCACCTTCTAGGTAATCACTATTAAACACATTATAGAAGGAAAGATTTATAAAATTTGATGTAGCTACTTATAAAAAATCTCTCCTAAAAAACTGTTAAGAGATTATCTCAAGATTAACTTTAGATATTTGCCTTCCAAACTATAGTTAGTTATTAAAAAAAATACAAATAATTTCACTCACCATGAGAAAAAATAAATGACTAAACCTCTAAATACCAATGTTGGAGCATAATACTTAGAAGCTAGATTTTGATAACCTTCTTCCAAATTCTAGAACATACCTGTAAATAGTCTATAAAATCTATTCTACAAAACATAGATGACAAATAATTGAAGAATCAAATTCAAAATTGAGGGAAGAGAAATCCATTAATTGAATTAAATTGAGTCAAGAAATATCAATAATAAATTACATATATTAAGTAATTACAATAACTATGGATACTGCATGGAATAAGAAACCCCCAATTACAATCACCACATCAAAATGAGAAAAATTTAGTTCTATTTTTTTCTTTATTTTTATAGATCCTTCTAGACAACTCCTTTTCTCCATTTCACACAAACTATATATTTAAAAAACATAAAATCCTACCAGTGATTAACTAGCATATCAAGTATCTTTGATAGATAACAAGTAATAAGATTTATCAATGATCTTTTTGCCCAGTGATCTATCAATGATAGTTCATCCTTGCTAACAAGAATATCAGGTCCTTCTTCATCGTTGCTAACACTATTACATTGATATTGATTTATTTTTCACTGGAATATGGAGATCTGAAGCATTTTCCTTTTTCCCCCATACCTATTCTTACTTTGTATATTGGGGATTTTGTCTATTTTAATAAGTTATGGATTCAATTTTTTCACATTCATAAAAAACTCTAGGATGTATTCAATATCCACTTGCCATCCTATGATCACAAATATGAATGAATCAATCATAAATAAGTTAGGTATTCAGTTTTATGCAGGGTCATATACACCATTATCTAGCCCAATATCTATTGTCTCTCTTTATCCTTGATAATGAGGGCTTGATTATATGGATAGGGCTTAGGGGAGTAAAATTACAATACCTCTTCATTAAAAATATTGAGTTTAAACTCATTGAAGTAGTTTATAACTACTTGGTTAACATCAAGACCAAGTCCATCTATAAACCTAAATGTGAATAGAAGCAATGTAGATTTCTCAAATAGAATGCCTAAAAAAATGAAAAAAATGACTACTAATCTTTCTTATCATAGATTCAGTTAGTTCAAAACCTTAACTATTTAATCATAATTCCAATCATACTACCATTTCTTTGTAGGGACTAGATAGCTTTATAAAAATATAAAGATTTGTATTAGATTTCCATCATTCATAATCTTGGAAAGGGATAATATCTATTTTGAAATTTATGACAATCACATAGAATCTAATGGGCACTCTACTAATAACAAATTTATATAAGCATTACCTCATGAATATAATCATCAATGGTGGGAGGTTGGGATCTAAGAAAAATATTCATTACTCTAGCCTAGTTATGCAATATGAAAACAAAAAAGAATGTATCATTCTTCAAAGCAAGCCTCATATTTAGCCTTATGTGATCACAAATATAAATGAATATGTCCTAAATAAGTTAGGGATTCAATTTTATATAGGGTCATATGCATTTTCATTTTAATAAGGTAATATTGACCTTTTATTTATTTTGTCCTTTAAAATGATCATCTGCTAAAGGATATTCTATGTTTAAACTAGGAGGATTGAGTATGTGTTTTTTATGAGAAGAACAACTATTTTAGTCCAATGATTTTATGAGCTATGTAACCATATAATAAAAGTAAAAACTAGGAATTATCAAATAAATCAATTGAGTTATTATATAACCATGTACCAAAATTAAGAAATGGGACTTACAATAAAAATCAATTTAGTTAATCAAGAATATCTAGAAAACTCATTGGTAGATAAATGAATTCACCCTATTTTAGGTGCCCAAGGGATATATGACCCTAGAAGCACCACACTACTACAAATAGATGGGACACCATGGATAGGGTGCTAGATAATACTGCCCTCACATGAAAATTAAAATGTCCATGGCCCATGACCTAAAAAAAATCAAATTTCTACTGAAAGCAAAGAAATGAATAAAAAAGAAAAATTAAAAGTTGATCATAGAAAATCAATGAAAATTGCAAGAAAAATTTATTAAAAAAAATGAGGCAGTCCCATATATAATGATAAATTGCATAAATTTATTGAAAACTATACTAATATTAATTTCATTGCTACCTAGCAAAAACTACTTTTTTATTCTCACATCTGTTCTAACTTCTTATCTTAAAAGCTATAAAATGTTGTGCATGTTTTTGTTTAGGAAAGTTGTGCATGTTTTTGTTTAGGAAAGAGGTTATTATATGTTTTGTTCTATTTATTCCTCTACTATCCTGATTTTCTTCTATTCTTCTAAAAATTGTTATGTTAAAATTTCCCTATCAATCTCTCACTGTGCTAAAATTATAATAGTACTTAAATGCCCATATCGCTAAGCTTGCATAATGTTTCCACATACCTTTTGTGATTGGTTTTTTATGGTTTTTAGTATGATTTTTTTCCAACAAGACCTCAAGCTACCATTCATTGACTGTAAATAAACTATATTATTTTTTTAGGAGCTTCTAATGGAGCTTAGAACCTATCTTATGTTGTTTTCAACGTTTGCCAATTTCACACTTTTGCCTTAAGTTTGTCCTCTTACTCTTTAATTCCTCAAATTACTAAAATGTGTGGGTTAATCTCATGCTCTACAATAAGTTTGAAAACTTCTAAAACATAGACCATATTGGGTTCAATTTGTAAAGATGTTGTCTGATATACAGTCTCTGTAAATATAGGGTAAACGACTTCAGAAGATTTAGTCAAATGCTTCATTTGTGTGCATATAGGGTAACAAACTTCAAAATAATATGTTAAATATGTACCATATATATAAATACATGGTAATAAATATGAATATTTTTTAAAAATATATTGTTATTGTAAATTTAGGAAAATTACTTCAATCTCTTGTTAAATTTATGGTTTCTGCAAACATGGTAAAAACTATGATTTTTTTGTTAATCTTATCTTTTATTGTGGATGATAATAAGGCTATAACATACCATAATCATGTTCTATGGATTTTAACTAAGCTATTAAATAACATAATTAAAACCTTAAAATCAAGGCAATACCCTATCAAATTTTTGGATTAGGGGTTATATTATCATTATTAATGATAATCGTATATTATAATTATTATACAAATTTGAGGAGAGATTTAAAATAAATGGGATGAGGTAAAATTTGATATTTCATTCTATTTTATATGAAATATTTAATAGGGATAAATGCGTAACATGAATACCTATGAGGCTTTGTCCTAACTCAATTTCACATCATCTAAATCAATGACAACAAACTCTATGTATGTCTCTCTCTCATTTAAAGAACCCACCTAAAAAAAGGATGTAAAGGAGTTAGATGTCATTTATTTTCCCTTATTTTGACTGGCCACCACCCATTACCTTTTTCCTAATTTATAATTCCTTGCAATTTTTTTTTGCACAATCAAAAAATTATTCTTGTTTTGTTTTGTCAACAATATTAATTATATTTGAAATATATAAACAATTAAGGTTATTATAATGCCATCTATATAATTTCATCATAATTGTATAGATTAGAATGGTCTAAGTGATAAAATAAATGGACACTAAAATTTAGATGTGATAAAGATGTATTGCACTCATTTTTATAAATCCTAAATATTTCGCTAATTATCAAGTCAAATATTTGATTAAGTATATGTTTATGTTAATGAAATATTCATGCTCAATCCATACTACATCAAGATTGAAATTATAAATCTTCTATAAAATTTGAAAAAAACATTAAAACTATTATAAAAAAATGCATCACTACTTTCTTCATTATCTTCAAATAGAAGATGGACTTATTAAAAATCTTAAATACACCATTATTCCTTTTGGATTAAGATTTGTTTTGGGGAAATCACTAGTATGCTCTCATCAGTATTTCATGAAGTCAAGTCACTTTATTCCATACATCAATGTATTTTTCAAATTTTTAATAAATAACTAAAGTCAAAGGAACATTATGCATATATGTTTTCAATTTAAAATGACATTCATGGAAGGGTTTACTACCTCTTTAGATGAAATCATTGCTCTCTATGAGATATTATTCATTATGAATGTCAAAGATGTGTATCTCTATTCATTAGATATATAACCCAACATAAATTTGGCCTCCTTAAGATTCATCAACACAATTCTTTATTTCATTATTTAGATTTAAACTCTTTTCTTCAATCTCAATTTTAGAGGCACAAACATACCCATTATTCTACTTAACAATCATAAGTTGTTAGGAGAAAGATCTTAAAAACTTAACTATTGTGTTTTATGTTAAATATCCCCACTTTCTATTGAAATGTGTTATTTTAAATGTAATTTTGAATGAATTCATTTTAATCTACATTATGGTTTCTAATATACAATATTATATATTCATATTTTTTACACATAACATCAATGATATGACGAAGATAAAACAAAATTAAAATTTATGATCATATGAATTAAATTAGTTGGTTTATATAATTTATAAATGATATGATTCATAATTGATGACCCATTTCTCCTTTTATGTTTATGTTTTATTATAGACAACTAATTATAGTACAAGACCCTTTTACATTAGGTATGTTTCATGTTTGATCACAGATGGTCTATGTACATACATTTAGATATTTTTAGTAGAATTTCCTCTTTTTGGGCCTTATGTCATCATCCCCTAACTTAGGTCTTCCTCATAACTTGAATTTTTGTGAACACTATTTTCATATAATAATATATCCATTAGATGAAAATTGTATGAAAACCTAAATATCAACTATTCATTTTCCTTTGTGTAACTTTGAATGCTCTCATAATGTCCAAAATATTCTTTTGGTGTATTTTCCTTGGTTAGCCCATATGACTATCCCCTTAATTCATGGGTCCTTTATGCCTTTATTTTCACATTTTACTATCTTTTAAGGTCAACCCATGTGTATATATGCCATTGAGAAGTGTGCATGCACATGGACATGCACGCGCGCGCACACACACACACATTACACTTGATCATTTTGTCATTTATATTCTCATCCAACATGGTTTGTGTGTTTATTTTTAGTATGTCACTATTTTTGAAACCCTTCTCTAGTTGGCATTCTGATCACTTATGGAATTCCCTTATCCAACTTAGAGTTGTAACAAGAAGAGACTTAGATCAAGTTGCTTTTACTTTGGAGCTGTTAAAACACAATTGCTCATGTCAACAAATGGAAATGCTGGATATAATTTTTAAGTTTAATCTCTTATCAAAATTAATTATTCTAAAGCATAGAATATCTTTGATTCCATGATGAAAACTTGGTTTGACATGTACTTTGATAGAACTAGTTATGTAACATTCTTTCAAGAGAGATTATTTCATACATATCGCCTTATGATTAGATTTCAACTTTTAACATGGGATAATATTCATGATAATTATATACAATTATGTAATTCTCCATATTTAAATCCTAAATTATATCCTAAACACATGTTGGATGACCTTGCATACCAAGAATCAATGTGGTGAAGAAGTCATTTTCCAACACCATCAAAAGAATCGAAGGACAATAGAAATGCCCATGATCATGATGGGCACTACTTAGATTAGTTTTAAAGAATAAACATTAGAAAGTGGTATAATTTTGTACATGTAATGAAGAAAAATATTTTTTATCATGATATATTTTTGTATAATTTTACACTTGTAATTAATAAGAAACTTTCATTTGTTTTCATAATTATGTTCTATCATCTCATGGGACTCCCTAAATTTAGGGGCCAAAAATTATGGTCTGGTACATAGGAATTATGGTAGTGGTGTTATATAAAGAAAACATTTAAATAAAATTGGTAGCCTATTTTGCTACACTAAAGCTCTAATAAATCAATATGGTTTATGCCCTGACCTTGCTGTGGGTGATAAGGTAACCTAACTTTATAATTGAATGGGATAAATTGCATCCCATATGGGCTCATATAATTTGTAATGCATACATGTATAAATTTTTCTTATGTCGCGTATTAACATTTCATTTCATGTATTATACATAAATACTAGTATGTCCATGCCTCTAATTAAATACAATGAATGATTAGTTGATAGACAATGAGAATATCACGTGGTATTCTTAGCAATTTTAATTTTATTTGACCCTCCCTTGATTCTATGGGCTTCATATAAAATTTCATTATTTTAAACATATGTCTTCATTTTATGGGCTTCCTAGCAATTTCTCTTTTTTGAACCCTTTCTTGAAGTTATGGGAATCATATCAAAATCATATTTTGACACCTAGCCCACATGCATGTAATTAGTGTGTGCCACTTAAGATCATTTATAAACACAGCAACCTTGTGCATGCACTATTTTATCCATTTATATGTTTTGATACATTGATTTTGATATGTTTTATGAAGGGTTTTATATTGATTTCAATGAGGTCTTATACATTCTTATAACCTTTA
Source organism: Torreya grandis (assembly GCA_037957365.1). Classification (NCBI taxonomy): domain Eukaryota; kingdom Viridiplantae; phylum Streptophyta; class Pinopsida; order Cupressales; family Taxaceae; genus Torreya; species Torreya grandis. The sequence continues at coordinate 2,429,776 of JARHVA010002498.1, forward strand.
TGTTCATAGTTTCTATCATATTTTTCTTAAGCGGTTTGAATTATCATATTTTAATTTCTATGTGTAGTTCGTGGCTTTTATTTACGATATGGCTTTCGATAAAAAATAAAATTCCTTTATAATACATGAAAACTTATGTTCACTCAATATGAAAAGTCCATTTCTAATTCATTCAATGAAATGTTCTCCTTGTAGGCTATAATAGAGGCAAAAAGGCATGAAGAAATAATGCACCTTAAACTATAGAAGCTAGGTGAGGGTACATTTGATTGTAGTTGTATTAAGTGGGATACTTTTTCTGAAATCAACAAGGAAGACTTGTGGGTTGCCTAGGTTGAGCAGGACAGTGTTGATGATTTCATCAAAGGAGAATTGAGAGGGCATTATTTCTTACAAATTTTCGTGTTTCAAATCACAAGAAAAAAATTAGATTTTACTAGAAATGATATTGGGATCACCAAAACCTCTAAATATGTCATGTAAATCACCTCACACTATATATTTCAAGATGGTGTTCATATGGCCTAATGAATTTTAGGAATTGATGCCATGCTAAAAGACAAGTCGTTAAATCGCAAGTTCGAAAAGGGTAGCTGGCCAGGTCAAAGGCATATAAGGTACAATCGTCATTATCATTTCATCACACGATGCATGATCTGTAAACCTGATCATGTGCTACTCTCATAAAATCAAGTAGAGCACATATAAAATGAGCACACTAATTACCATGACCAATAATATGAACAGTTCAAGGGTATGAAATGTTTTTTTCTCCTCACATCAGTCCTCAACTTAATGAATGGGTTCATAAGCTACTATTGTTGGGAATGTATATTAATGCTATCCACCTTAAACACTGGGATATAGTACATGATAAACTTGTATTTTTAGTGGTGAAATAGAGTGAGATGATTTTTTGAGCAAGGATGACATATACAATAGAGAATGATTGAACAAAGAGGCAAGATACGCATATAATACTGATGATGCAACAAGTGTTTGGGAGTGGGCACTGGTGAATCCTAACAAGTGTTTTTTATATTAGGGATACAATGGGGGAGAGCTTGATGTGGATGGGTAAATCCCATTCATCTTGGTCATCCATCTCTTGTAACAACTAGAATGGTTGTTAAGATTTGAGAAGCATAGCTTATTGGTGATGGATGCAACATTTGGGATGAATGCAATGAAGGTATTCTGCTAATGTTTTTAAGATTATTTGATAATATTAGTTGTTTTGATGTTTGTGATAATAGTAATTATTCTAATATTTTAATTATTTTATTGTACAATTCTAATTATATACATTGTTAATGTTTGATTCCAAACACGAAGGTGTGCCCATTACATGGGTCATTATGTCTCAGTCATATATTATTGACATAAGAAAATGGATGAAAATTATTCTTCAAAGAGTGTATTTAAAAGACACTAAATGGATAATTAGTGCCTTTATGGTCGATGATGTCGATGTAGAGATAAAAACTATTAGGTGCATCATCATTATTCCTACATGCATCATGAAATTCATATTTATATGTTCATAGACACCATCCCCACCTTATTCCATTTACATATGCAAAATTATTGTTTTATTTAGGTAGAAATTAGACTGTGAGGTATAATTATGCATTTAGCATGTTCGTTACATGTGGTTGAAGAATTTGATAACAAAGGTGAAAGATGATGATGTTAGATGTGTGATGTTTCAGGACTTAGGGTTCATAATGCATAGTTGTTTCAATGAGGACATGGATACAAGGGAGTCCAAAAAGTTTATATAAAGATATCACTCCTTTCATCCTAACTTTTTCAAATACTGGGAACAAAACTAGGAATACAAGGTTGGAATGTGGTCATGATGTTGTCAGACACTTCTGCATACTAGGCAAGTAAATAATGCATCTATAGACTTTTACCATTCCCATTTGAAATGTCAATTCTTAATTATAATAAGGACTAATACACATCTCAAGGTGGATTGGTTGGTTCACCAACTAACAACATCAGTTTACTTACATTATTGATGGCTACAACTATGCAAGGACACTGACTTCCATAAGAACTTCAAAGTAGAAAGATAGGAAACTGCTTCATGGGTATAGGTTTTAAACATCCTATATTCTCATGTTACCTTTGAAACTAGAGACCCTTGTATGATATGGGTGAAAAGTATGAAATATGATATGTTGCATTATCACATCTTTAATGTAATGCATTATATATTGTTGTGTAATTACTCAATTTCAATCAAACGATATACTTACAAACACATGCTAAAAGTGGACCTGATGAGAAATATGACAATGCAAGTAGTTTTATAGGATGTAACCATAATGCATGGTGTTAACAATAGCATCAAAAACATTGATGTTGAGTACCATGTAAGTTTTATTTCCCCCACATACTATATACATTGACAAATTTGAGGTGATTATAGTTTGTGTTATATGTTCACATTACCTAGGTCAATAATAATGGAGTTCAAATTGAAAATGAGGGAGAAGGCATAGATGTCAGATATTTATAAACCAAAATTCATGATGTATCAGATATGGATATGCAAGGATTAAGATGTGAACTAGAAGGTATTGCATGAAATCTGGCAGATGACACTAAAGACTAGTTGAGGGGGTCTAATAATAAGTCTAGTAACTAGTTACATTCATATTTTTTTCATATTTTTTGACATTTTAAACTAGATGATTTTCACTTTATGAATAGATCTCATATACTTCCATAGTTGATGATGTTGAGGCCCTGATATGTAGAGCATGGGAGATATTTGACATATGTTGTGTAGTGGATAGAAGCATAGAAACTATGAAATTATTTAAAAACTATATAGGACATGTTCAAAATTAGGTTCAAAGTAGAGCGATATCAAATGCACAATACCCAATGCCTCATCTATTCCAAAAGGTATAGGATGGGCATGAAACTTGCACTTGCAGACAAAGAGACTTCATAGAAAATATAAATAGATGTAGATATCATATCATGTTGTAGGAGACCACACTTTTTATGACCCCACCTTTTAATAATCCAAAATGACAAGTCTAGGATTATGTTATTAATAGGGTAGTGAATCAAGATAGGGTGGACATAATAGAGATAATGCATCCTAATTACATCCCTCTATAGGTTTTAGTGACATCACAACAATAATAAATGCATGAAACAATAATAAATGCATGTAATGAAAAATAAATACCTTTTTTTAAGGTGAACAGTTCTCTTAGACTACCCACATGTTGTAACATATTACATAAATGTACTATCTCTTGAAGAATTTTCTAAATGATATTTGAAACCTACCCTGAGGAATGCGGCAAAACTAGCCATTGTTTTAAACATAAATTGAATTTATAAATATTATATAAATAAATAATGTTACTAAAATTATATAAACAAAGAATGGAATAGTTCTGAGGTTCATTTGATTGGTTAGTAGCTTTAGTACCTTGTTCATGCTTAGAAGATTCTCTTTAGTCCTCTTTTTACAACTATTTTTTTCATCAACTACCTTTTGACAACTTCTTTTATGATGGTGGTCATCTTCAATTATATTACTCTTTTGATGGTGGTAATCATTTATCCCTTAGTAGGAATATTATTTTTACCCAAACTCTATGTGATTCCCTCATCTCACTAGGTAAATGTAAAGAGAGTACCCCTTAGAGGAATAAGATGAACTAAAGTGATCAAATGCAAGAAAATATTACCCATTAGAGGATCACAAAAGAATTTAAGAAATACCTTAAAATAATAATATAATGTACATCATCACCAACCACTCTTATGGTAACATAACTATTACCACTATGGGAGTGTCCATATGAATGGAACAAAATAGATGTCTCATACTAGTATCTAAAAATCATAAATCACCTACAATAAATAAACAAAAATGTATTTCAAGATCACCAATTTAACCTCATGCCCATTTAGGAGAGTCGATGATTGAGTTAAGGAAATCCTCTAGGGCATGTAAACTATATTAATAGATAGTCTCTTGCTCTCTTCATCACATTTTCCCATGTTGGATATAACCCAAATGCACCTTAGATATGTAATAATATTTGGATATGGGGTAGGCAAGGTGGGGAAATTTATTAGTTATGGAGATTAAAAAACTTGGAGTGTATCCTACAAATATTTAGGAAAAAAGTGAAAAATATATAAAAAAAGAAATAAATCACTCATTGGTATGAGGAGGTGAATCACCTTTTCTCTTAACACACACTACTCTTCATTTATAACATTTTTGATAGACTTTGGGCATTGTGTTGGTCATTTTAAAAGGATTTGAAAGGTTTATGCAGCCAATCCTTTGCTATGAAAATTATCTTTTATTATGGATTGTTCCACTAGGATAGCTACTCAGGATGAAAAAATACAAGACAATAATTTTTTGCTCACTTGTACTTGCATGTAAAACACACAACATGGTAATCAAAACCCAATAGGTGTAGGGAAAGGAGGATTGACACAAAGCTATGTACATTTATTATTATAAGGAAGCAATGATTTGAGTATAGTCTATGCAATATAACATATATCTAAGCCATATCAAACATTGTTCCATATAAAGTTTTCAATCTATACATTTTCCATTTAGTTACCTAGAATGGGATCCAATCAATAATTTTTACCATGAGGTACCTTCACCAATATCAAATCAATCATGTTCCTATTAGTCACCTAAATTAGAATTTAACCAAATATGCTATGAGTTACCTTGATAGGGAACTGACCAATCATGTCCCCACTAGTGATGTAGAAGTAAAGTGGAGAAATCACCAAATATTCCCTTAATTGGCTCTACTCTTATTTGAGAACTCATTCAATGCTATGTTTGTCCTTAAAGGTTCTATCTTCTCATAATATTTCCTTAGTTCTTGGGATAGTGGCCTTATTTTTTATATACTTATCCATTATACATTTTAGATACACTTCTTTAACTCAGTACACATCTATCATGTCACTAACATCCACTCTAGACTCACTTCTTAACATTGTTCACTCCTTACCAATCAGTTCTCTCTATTAGCTCTCCATTATGTGTATCTCATAGGTTTAAAACATCAATATTTGAGGTAACTCTTAGGAATATTTCCTATTTTCATGAACGATCTCATATTACCCTATTCAACCCATCTTAGATCCTTTAAGAATTATATCCTAACTTATCATTCCATTTTATACCCTAAGTTCACAAAGAT
>JARHVA010002498.1:2440000-2472500 GCA_037957365.1 Torreya grandis
TAAAAACCTATAAGGCTCATGAAACCTTAAAATATCATATAGCACAAAAGATTTCCTCACTCTTAAACAATTGTTTAATCAAATCATGCTTTCTTGACTATACTTAGTAGTCCTCATTGACTTATCTATTACACACCAACATGAATATGGTCATGGAATCAAGGGCTTGTTCAAAGTAACAATAAACTAGTTCAATCATATACATTGAAATAATAACTCATATATCAATACATATTTCTATATTCATAGCATGATGCTCTTTTACAATATAGTTCTATCTTGGACTTGATGTACTTCTTGAGGAGTTTGCTTTTCATTCATATTCTTAGACTTTCACTCTTCTCCATTCTTGGAGGTCTCTCTACCCTCTCTTTCTCACTCTAAAACCTGTGTTCTTTGCACTTAAACCTATAACAAACACATTAAAAAACTAGAAATGGATTCATGGATCCCTCAATACAATCCATAATAAATTTGAAGCAACATTAGATAAAGAAGGGGGTCACAAAACTCATACAACTTTATTTATTCAATAATTTATCTTCTCTTTATTCAATAGTTAATAAAAATGATTAACTACAGTTTGTCATTTTTTTAAAAAAATTATTGCTAATTGGTTTTTATAGGTGTATATTAAGTGGTATTAATAGTACATGGGGATTGTTATAGAAATGCAAGAGAATTCCATAAATTCATATGGAATAAATGAAATGTATTGGAGCATCTCAATGTAGAATTAAAAACATTGCATGAAATATCATGTGTGGTGGCCAAGTCCATCAATTGGAGGCAGCTTAGAAACACAACAAATTTTAGGTGGCCTAATGGATTGCAATGGGTGAATGTTATCCTATATTACAACATGGTGTATCCTGCCTACCACATTCTGATGGTGAGCTGTGAGTACATGATATTAATAGACAAGATCGATCATGATTTCTACATATAGTGGTCATATGAATGGCCATCGGATGATTCAATTTTTCCTAATGTGTGGGGTATTCTTGGTGCCATTCCAAAATATTTGAGGCCCTTTTTGGAAAATTTATTACTAGTGAAGGTTTCTAATTATCTGGATGTCTATGTACTTCTGGATCAAGTATGAAATATATTTTTTGGTGATAAAATACCATTCAGAGTACATTTCAAACTATATAGTGTTCAAAAAAACCTCTTTTAGGCCTTCAACCTTTATTTCATACAACCATATGCAATATTATGGAAGAGATATATAATCTCACATAGCACAAATTTTCCTCTCATCCAGCTGGGCTAAAGTATTTCAAGAATGGAACCACTATTTTTTACATGCATGTTGTAGAGGATAAAAGTGATGGTGACTACAATCGATTGGATGAAAGCGACAGTCTGAAAGTCAATAGAATAGTTTTATAAAAATACATTTCAATATTTATAAACAATTTAATTTATTTCTAAAGAAAGTGCATATTTGTGTATTACATATTTATTGATGTTCTTGATGTTGATGTTAGTTGTTGTTCTTGATGTTGATTGATGCAGACAATAAGCTACTTATCTCACACTTTAAATTTTTCTTGATTGCATTTCTTTTCAAAATTACACTAATTCATTGCTCACTATGTGGTTTATAGTTCTTCAACATATCTTCAAGTTCAAGGTATCTAAACATGCTCTTTGACTGTGTTTTTAGGACACGAGGGAATTGAAATTACTCAAACTCTCTTCATGTAGGGTTTAAAAAATATTTTCAAGTTTCATAATGTCTTTATGGTTACAAGATACCTCTTGAATCCATTATATTTCCACACTTGAGCTTTTATTAAACTTTTCTGTTAAGATCTTTACCTCATTGTATAGTCACACTCTATCAACATGGTTTCTAGGATCTATCTCAAGGTTTTGAATTCACACAAATGTTTACAAATGCTATAAAACATTGCAAAGAATTTGAATAAAATCATTATACCTTTTTAAATGTTGGATTACATTTCTTAATCTTAATTTACACTACACTATGCATGTTATTACCACTTCTATGCACATAGTCTCCATTTATTAAATCTACAAGTGACTTTTTGTGAGTTTATATTCATGGTTTTCTAAATATCATTGGTTTTTTAAGCCAATAAAGGCTCTCTAGGATCAAATATAATATCAAATATCTTTTCAAAACACTTGATCTTCACTATAATGCTCCTACACTCCTCTTGATAACTTCTTGGACTCCTTTGTTTGCACAATGACCAATTATAGTTCTTTAAATGTTCTCCTCATGTTTTAGATTATTGAAGGGATTTACCAAATTTGTCTAAAGGTGGTAGGTCCAAAAACACTTTGTGACATATTTTAAAATAGTTCCCTACTCCTTTGATATGTCACTTAACCTCTTTTACTACAATTTGTATACTCACAGCCTGAGTATGCCCTTTCTAAAAGGACAATGTCATCCTCAAATTAGTTAACATAAAAAGTGACAATCATAATGGTCTCACATATATTTAATAACATAAAAAAACTCTCGCCAGATTCAAACTAAATTTAAAAAACAATACACTATGAATTTTTTCCACTTGAGCAAATAATAAGTAGTTAGTCTTTATATCTATGCATAGAAAATAGGGTTTCTGACATGTTGTTAAAAATTGAAGTTACCATTCATATTATTTTGGTTCTTGATTCATTCTTTGTTTTATTAGACATAAAAAAGTGATCACAAAACAAAAATTGAATTATTTTTGAAACAATGATAACTACCTAAGGTACTTATCAATAGTTATTTACAAGACATTTGGTACCTTGACATAAGTTTCATGGTTGATTGTCCATACAAGTGACTTATGCATATGTGTAAATGTGTCTATGATGTAATTTTTATGCTTTCCAAATCATTTGATGTTGATGTTATTTGATATTTGTTTGTGATGTTAGTTGATGTAATGAATAAAGAAGGAATTAGCCATGTAAGTTGATGTTCTTAAACTATATTGAATTATTGTGAATCATGTATATTTCACTTGAAGGCCTTTGAGGCCATGTATTTATTCATATTTATGTGGATTTTTAGGCTGTTGAATGATTGGTGGAGACAATCAATTTAGGGATGTAGGTTACAATCGTAAAAGGAAGATATTGGAAGGTTTAGTTACAGATCAGAGTTGGATTTTAGTGTGGTAAACATCATTATATAGGTTGAGAAAGTAGAAACCTTCAAATAGTTGGTGTAATATAAGTAACAAGGTGAAACTAAGAGTAAAATAGACCATTGAATCCTTAAGGCCCAATAAAATGTTGTCTCCATCATAGAATGAGGCAATCCTTTGGCTTTAAGACATCAATAACTATATGATGATATGATGATTGAGAGATGACTGTGTGGTTACTGTATAGGGGAAGATTTTTTATTTGAATATAAAGGTAGTGAGATTCTATTCATAGTTAACAAAAGGATCAACTCTATTACACAGTCCATAACCCTTGTTTTGGTAGATGTTGGAATGGATATACATTGGGAGAGAGGTAAGATCATTATGGTAGTGAGTTGTTGATGTGAATAACCAGGAAAGAAGATCTTAATGATAATTTTGGAAAGAAAGAGACACCAGAATGGAAGTTGACAATATACAGGCCATGTTTCTATACTTTTAGAAGAAGATGCAAAAATAGGTTAGTAGGACCCTTGAGGGACTTTAAAATCCATGATGGTAAAGCCCAATATATGTTTATCAATAAGATGTTATAGTAGATTCTGATAAGAAATGAATTTGTATTTTTTCTAGTTAAACAACTTCTAAACACAACCATCCATTCATTCATAAATTAATTAAATACACAAGATGAAGTAAGCAATTGTTGGAAAATAAACATCAATTTTATAGATTAAAATGTTAATAAGCATGTGTTTCAATTGAATTCCATCCAAAGTCATAAGCATAATCATGTAATACCAGACACATGAGTCATTGCACATAACTAATTATCATTATTCGTGTATGAAATACCACATATATTGGGAAACTTCCCATTGGCTTGTGAAAATAAGATATCAAACACTGCCTTCAAAATATATAGTTAATGATCATATATGGAAATTATTCCTTCATGCTTCATGTACATGGCCCACATTGTCTCTGCTCTTGCACCATAGACTACTTTTATGTAGGAATAGGTAACTTATAGATTGAAAAACTTTATTTAAGGATCCATCTTCTCATCCCTTAGTGTGAGAAGTGCATGGTGTAACTTCTCAACCTATTTGGTCTTGTCAGCCAACATAGTTTCTCTAAAAATATTTTAGTTTCAATTTTTAAAAGAGGGAAGAAAGAAACATTATTTAACATGATGAGAAATCAAAAATTAAGGGTAGCCAAAGGTTCCCATACATATCTTGAGAAATAGTCGTTGGGAGCTTTGAGGACACCCTCTTTACCTTGGGTCTACTCCATCCCCTCCTCTTACAGTATTAAAAAAGGGCAATGTAACAAATCAAAAGAGGGATGTATGGTTTACAAATATTAAACATTTTACATATACGTCAAGAATATTAAAACATCCATTGAAAATACACAGACCATTAATAAAATTATGTGTGTTATCCCCTTGTTTGCATATTTATTTGGTAAATATTCCATCTCACACTAGGATTGTACCCCTAGTTATTCATGGGCAGGGGATGGCTATCTCATAATAGTGGGAATACCATCCACAATTGTTTATCCTTTATATAGCTTCCTCTTTCGATCTCTGATGGGGTGGGGGGAACATCTAAACTAAGCACTTGCATGTAATGAAGACTTATGACTGACTTCTTTCTCCTAACACAATGCATGTCATAATAGATTGGCATAAAAAAAATAATACAACTCAAATTCACATTTGAGTATAGTAGCTGAAAATGCATACCATTTATTCGGTCTCAGCATAAAGTTCTTTTAGGCAATCATCTAAGTCCCACTCATCCATCTTAAATTTGTAGTAGTTAACATTCATATTATTTATTGCCAACAAAAAACAACTTGCATTCAAACAATTTAAAAATATTATTTACAACACTATCCTTTACCAATAAAATTATTATAGAAATCACTGTAAAGGTTACCATAAGAGTACAATGGTGTGCTAGCCGCCAGGGTAATCTCACTAGTTGGCAATGTCATGTAAAAATCATGAAATAATTAGGACAACCACTATTCATGAAATTGACACCCTATATTGAAAGTATATATTACGATCCTCTAACAAGGAAATGCACATATGAGAAGGCATTACAATTTTATAGATAGTGTAATGTTCCAAAGTAGAGATTATATTTTCAAATTATACAAACTTAACGTACCAATTCATTTAGAAACAATATATATATTATGGTAATTCCTCATGTGGAAATTCAAAGACAAGCTAAATGAACCTTTGTATGTACTAGATGAGATAAAAAAATGTAATGGATACATTACATTTTGAAAACTTTATAAGAACCAAAACATGCCTGTTATAAATTTCAAAGGTTAACAGTAATATTTTTGAATCCTGGAATATGAAGTCCATGGAGATTTTATGAAAAAACGTTAATTTTTTTTGAAACTTCTATGAAAGATGATGATGTCAATATTTAATATTCTCACTAAATAATTTGAGTGAAGAAGTCAACAATAATAAGTATAGATTGCATAATACAATATGAGTACTACAAACACAAACATGGATTCACACACTCTTACTTTGTGGAACTCTACACAAACACATAAGATATGATAAGAATAACACTTTTAATATACTTAAAATCACCCATATATGATGGTCCCATCACAAAGAATATAGTACATTTAGGCACTTACAAGCATAAATATATAAGCAATGGTGAATAAATACACAAGAATTAAAAACAAATATCAAGAAATTAAATCTTGGAAAACAATATAGAGGCTCTTATACACCCTACAATAGGAGTTTAATAAACATTTATTCACATACTCTTACTTTGTGGAAGTCTACACAAACACATGAACTATGATAAGAGTAACACTTTCAATGTACTTAAAAGAACACATACATGATGACACCATCACAAAGAATAGAGTAAATTTAAGATGATTAAAATTAAGTGAAGGTTTTATCACTGATTTAAATATGGTTTTGACTAATTTAACTATAGTTAGTCATAAGCAAAGACCAACCCCCCGCTGACTGTTGATAACTAGCGCTTGATGACCGATGATGACCAGCGCAAACTAGGAGTTGGTATGTGCTTGTTAAGCTCTACCTAAGTAAATATGGATGATGACTATATATGTTCCTAAAAATATTTTATTGATATTAATATATTAAATTTATATAAAAAAAAACCTTAACACTACAACTTTTACCTATGGCTCTAATTTACTAGTGTCCGATTGGGTGAATTTCCCTCTCTATGAATTAGATTTTGGCTAGGGGAAACTAATTTTCATTATACCTTTACTCAATCCAATATATGGGATGGTCTTTTTTATTCGTTCATACACCAAATATTGTAGCATAAATGTTCTCCTAAATTTGTTCCACTCTCACATGCTCAAATTTGAATAGCTCTGCTAAAAAATATGATATGTACTCGTTGATTCATTCAGTATGCTACTCTTAATATAATAAAAAATAAACATTATCTCTTCTCTTTGATGTTGAAATTTACTTTATTTATATGCAAGATTTGTTGATTTTTTCTTAGTTTATGTTCTCTCTGCCCAAAAATTGCTATAGGTTATTATTTTATCTCAATACTAATTACGCAGAAAATCCACTCAATATATACAATCTCACTAAAACTCATCCACTCAATATATATAATATCAAAAAAGCTCATCCACCATATAGACATTTGTAAATTTTATGAAATCTCATCCACTAAATGCTTTAGGCATTATTTTTTTTCCTTACAAGTTGAAGACTTCACTTTTAGAATAGAAAATCCAAAATTTATACCTTTTTACAAGGACTTCATTTTCATATCCTCTTATTCCCTAACTTTTATCTCAACCATTATTGTATTATTTAGTCTAATTTATTCATTTATAGATATATCCATTAAATTGATCACATAACTTCTTATAAACTAAAACTTAAGGAACAAGGATTTAACATACTTATGTTTTAATGATTACAACTAAAAAAAAAATACAAATGCTATAGACCTAAATATAATTAGATCATATTGAGCCCCTATAAAAATAATAGTAACATATTATTGTAATGTGTGACTTAATTTGTCCTTATTGAAAATCTCTTGCACCAAATCACTCCCAATTAGTTATGTAAGACACAAAATTAGAGCATATCAAGCCCAAACTTATTTTAGAAAACTTATCTTTCTCAATGAGAAAGCTCATCTATATCTCCATTGGATCACTCACACTTATAATCAACATATTAATATCTATATCCATTCAAATTTATTCATATTCGTTAATTAGTGTGGCCCTGCCACCTTCTAGATAATCATTATTGAACACATTATAGAAGGAAATATTTATAAAATTTGATGTAGCCACTTATAAACATCTCTCCTAGAAAAATATTAGGAGATTATCTCTATATCAACTTTAGATATTTTCCTTCCAAACTACAAGTAGTTATAATAAAAAAATTAAAAATAACTACACTCACCATGAGAAAAAATCAATTACCAAACCTTTGAATATCAATGTTGGATCAAAATACATGGAATCTATAATTGATAACCTTCTTCAAAATTATAGAACATACCTATAAATAGTCTATAAAAACTATTCTATACATATAAAAGTCAAATAAATGAAGAATAAAATTCAAAATTGAGGGAAGATAAACCAATTCATTGAATTAAATTGAGTTGAGAAATATCAATAATAAATTACATATATTAAGTAATTATAACAACTATGGATACTACATCAAATAAGACACAATCCCAAATTACAATCACCACATAAAAATGAGAAAAGTTTAGTTCTTTTTTTTCTTTCTTTTTGTAGAACCTTATAGATAATTCATTTTCTCCATTTCACACAACCTATTTATTAAAAAAAACATAAAATCCTACCAAAGTTTTAATATTAATTATAACTACCAATTTTTATTTATTTTAAAATTCCTAACATTAACTATGTCAGTGATATTTTAACCCTGACATGTAAATCCTCTATTCATGAACAAGAACATATTACCCTGAGAATGTTGTAAAATAAATTTTTGATCACTAAATACTATTAGTTGGTTACATTATCTTATTTTGGCTCAAATAATTCTCAACCTAATTGTTTAGATCTACTAGACAGTCTTATTTTTATGAATTTTAAGAGTTTGTCTTCATTAATACATAAATTTTATGAATTTGGTAGGCCCACCCATTTAATAAAATAGATATTGCATGTCTAATATCTCATGGTAAATTTTTTGTGTCTCGATACCTCTCTCAATCCACATTTTCTTTTTCTGAGGAAATTGTTTTGTCCACTCTTCAACATCTGAAGACTCTAAGTCACCATCCAACCTTGATTCATGTGGGTAAAGGTCAATAACATTAAAAATGGATTGATATTCAAATGATTAGGTAGATCATTTAGGTAAACATTATCATTTATCCCTTTTAAGATTTTTTAAGGGCTAAGCATTTTAGGTTTTTAATTTTTGATAGGATCCATAAGGATGCCTCTTATTCCTCAAGTGTACATAAAGCTTATTATTTATTTTATAAACTACATTGATATTCCACACTAACGCTCACCAACACAAACCCATTACTTAATAATGGGTTAGCCCCATCTTATATGCCATGGAACAACCATGAAAATGCTATAAAAAAACATATTCCAACTATTTTACTATCATATTTAGGATACAATTATTAATGAAACTTTTCACATGCAATTCACACATGCTACATACATTTCATACTAAACTTCACATTCTAGACATGCTACTAACACATACATGATTAAAATTTAATGTGTTTTCATAGAAGTGAAAATTTAATGTGAAGTTTATAATAATTTAAGAGCAAGTGATCATATTATTATAATTGATTCTAGAGATATTTTGAGTGTTAGATGCATTAGATTAATTACAAGATTTAAAAAACATGTAAGTAAAGAAATAAAGCATAACATGAAGGATAAATAAGCAATACAAGCATGCTTATATCATGAATTTTTCACCAATTTAAAAAAATCATAAATAAAAACCATATGATGTTTTAGCCCTTATAATAAAAACCAGATCTTGACCAAAACTAACATAATGGAAGTGAACATCTCATGAAAAAATCATAATATATGCATGAGTGTTACAAATCCACTACTCAAAACACTAAAATGCTTTGATATTTTGATACCATAAAAAATAGCTACTTTTGAGTAATTATAAATTCTAAAAATCATTAGGAATACTATATTTTTATTAAAACATTCACACAACCATACTATCAAATAAAGTGTCCAAAATATAAAATAGTACACCGAATAACTATGAGAAGCAAGGGGGATGTTGGGTAAGTATATTCTAATGAAGAACTTCACCCTAGCCAAAAAACATTTGTATCATATACAAGCATGTGTATATCATGACTGTTTCACCAATTTTTATCATATGCATGTGGATTAGTGCACTTTCTACTTCACTAATTACTATGCAATGATAACATATTAATGCACCACAAGATAATATATACTATTATATACATATATATGGGTTTTAAAAAGCTAGCTTATATGCATCTTAAATGAAGATTATGATGTAAAAAAATATGAGGACTTGTATCATGCCCTACCTAATTGTTGGTAAGCTCTATTTGAGTGGTTATCTATCCCCTTTATCTCACAATTTATTCCTACCACCTAAGGTATCCTTGAGCTTCTGCTTGTCTAGGTAAGAATACTTTGGATGATGTAATGTAACTTAATTAACTAACTATATTTAATTAGTTTCATCATTTTATCTCTTTAACTCTTCCTATTTTATTATTAATATAGTTCACATGGTTTTGTTACATGGGATTGATAATAGGGATAGTCACACATTGACATATTACAAATGTATTATGAGAAACCACCTTCGTGACTACTGGAACCAAATAGTTAGGGTTTTAGGGTCAAAAGCCTTCCCATTCATTACCTTTCCCTTTTGGAAGTTATCACTCCACCTTGATTCATATTCAAAAATATTGAGTTGTAATATCCCATCTACTTATCACAAGGTGAAGCATCTGAGTCTCTTCGATTGAAAACAATTCATTCCAATGTGAATGTATTTAATTAGGTAAATAAAAAGGCCTTTACCACTAGGAAAAAAAATACCCCATCTCTACACTACATTTGAAATTATTCTTTCCCATCTCCTAAAATACATTTATACAGCTAGAGGACTAGACGAAGAAGCTATAACAACTATTTTTATTTCTTTGAATGGAAAAAAATTGGGTTCATCTCTCTTTATCTACGGAATAATTTAACAATGTTGTCTTAGGTGGTACTTGTAAAGTGACAAATAAATAAATTATAGATCAACCACTGGCAATTTTGATCCACAAGGCCATAAAAATATGGATAACCAATATATTATATATATAACTCAATCTATCAAAGTTATATAAAAGAGAACACTTAACTACAACTCTTAATACTACTAACCATAGGAAATACACTCAATATATACAATCTTACCAAACTCAACAACCATATAAAGATTTGTCATTCTATAAAATATCATCAAGCAAATGCTAACATGTTTATCTCCATATTTGAAATTACTCATTATTTATCTTTTTTCACAAGTTTAAGATCTCACTTGCAGAAAAGGAACACTGAAACTTTTACTATTTGTTTTTTTTTCTTTTTTTATTACAAGGAGGTGCATATTGCGGGGAGAGGGTTACAAGGACTTCATTCGCATATCTTATGATTACATAACCTTCCTCTCATACATTAGTCATTTTTTATACTTTTTTAAACACACATTCTCTCAGACACACACACACACACACACACACACACACACAAATAAATAGATAGATAGGTGTATATATATATATATATATATATATATATATATATATACTGAAACTTTTACTATTTGTTTTTTTTTTCTTTTTTTATTACAGGGAGGTGCATATTGCGGGGAGAGGGTTACAAGGACTTCATTCACATATCTTATGATTACATAACCTTCCTCTCATACATTAGTCATTTTTTATACTTTTTTAAACACACATTCTCTCAGACACACACACACACACACACACACACACACACACACACACACACACACACACACAAATAAATAGATAGGTATATGTATATATATATATATATATATATATATATATATATATATATATATATATATATATATATATATATATAGAGAGAGAGAGAGAGAGAGAGATTAAATTGATCACATAAATTCTCAAAAACTAAAACTTGAGGAGCAAAAATTTGGAATACATATTTTCTATTAATTAATAAAACAAAACCAAATTCAAATGATAATACATTTAAATATAATTAGAGCATATCTAGACCCCTAAACTAACTAAGAGTCATGTATAATAAATCACTTGAAATCAGTTTTTGGTGACACAAAATTAATCTATATCAAGCTCATTACTATTTTAGAAAAATTATCATTATGAATGATAAATCAAATTTATATATTCATTTTATTTATTTTCACTTATAATCATCATATGAACATCAATATCCATCCATATACCTTCTTACATGTGGATTAGTTTGGTCATGTCACCTTGTAGATAATTATCACTCAACACATTCTATGAGAGAATTAGAAATTTTTATTCAATTACTTCAACAAAATATCTCCTATATAACTATTATGAGATTATTACAAGTTTAGATCTACATAAGTACCTTATATACTACACTCATATACAATATAAAAACACAAATAACTATACTCACTATGAGAAATAAGGAATTATCAAATCATGAAATTACACTCTCACAAATGTACTATTTGTCATTAGACTGACAAAAAATATCTTCTTTATAAGTTAAATATTGAATCATAATATTAAGGTAGAGTTATTGATCAATAATGGCACAAAATCTTGTCTCCTCTCACGAGGTGATCAAGTCATTGCTAGATATTTTTTGAAGAATCGATTATTTTCCCTAGATGAAGTTTTATTTGATGTTGTTTCTCTCTCTACCTCTTTGGTAGAATATACAATAGTGTGGAATTATCGATACATGCACTTTTATATTGGTTCTTTGTACAAGATCATCTCTAAGGCCATGGTCCATGGACTTCCTTAGCTATTTCATTCTTTGCCTATTTACCCTAGATGCCTTTCCCACAAATAACATATGTTTTTGTTTGACCTAAGTTCCTTACAAGCCAAGGATCATCTCGATGTGGTACTTATTGATCTGTGCAGACCCCTACCTACTTATTTTTAAGGACTTAAGTACTTAAATTTGTTCATTGATGATTTATATCACAAGACATGGGTGTTATTTATGAATAATAAGAGTGAAGCCTCAACTCATTTTAAGGTATTTTACCAGTTTGCTGTCACCCAATCAGGGAGGCCTCTTTGACTCCTCTACTTAGATCAAGGGGAGAATTCACATCAAAGGATTTCTTAGCATTCTTCAAGAAACAAGATATCAAATAACACCTAAATACTCCCTATATGACACATAAAAATGATATAGTAGAGTGACAAAATCATTTAGTCATAGAGAAGGCTCATTGAATGCTTTGCATTATGAAGTTAGATGCACCATTTTGGATAGAATTAGTTTAGAAAGCTGTATATCTTCTCTACATGGTACCCATAAATATCTTCCATGGAAAAACATTGAAAGAGGTATGGAATGGTCATAAAAATTTGATATCTTATCTTAGAGGGTTTGGTTGTACATCTTATATGTATGTCCTCACTAAAAAGAGGAAGAAGATCTAACTGAAGACACTTCAGTGCCTTCTGTTAGGGTATGGTACTACCTCAAAAGTATATTATCTAATGGATCTTGAGACAAAGAGGATAAATGAATGTCAAGAAGTGGTTTGTGATGAGTCATAATTTGATTTATTATCACTGAAGGAGCCATAACATACCACCTCTCATAGAATGTTCCCACAATTAGATGACGAGAATGAATAATCTTATCATAAAGAAAGGTAGCTACAAGGAGAGTTTTCATTGATCATGGAAATTTGGAAGACAATTCTTGATCAAATTAGTAGAAGCATCATTGTCTAAAATGGGTAGATAGAACCATCAAGGATTCACACCTAAACTCTAATCCAGATAATTCATCAAGAGTTTGGACCAGAAGATAGGTGAGACAGGTAGTTAATATTGCACTGATGAGTTTAGTAATTGGTAGCACCAAACTAGTGATAGTTTGAGAGGCTTTATATCAACCTTAGTGTAAGAAGGCCATGTATGCTGAATATGATTTCCTCATTAAAAATGGGACATGAGAACTTGTAGATATACTTATAGTAAATAAATCCGTTGGATACAAATAGATTTTTAAGACAAAATACAAGGTAGATAGATCTATAGACAAATATAAAACATGACTTGTTACAATGGATATGCTGAGTAAGAAGGAATTGATTGTGAGTAGATATTTGAACCCACTACTAGGATTAAGACCATGAGAGTTGTTTGCGCACTTGTAGTACAAAAGGGATATAAAATTCAATAGATGGATATGAAAAGTGAATTCTTGAATGGTGATCTCAAATAATAAGTGTACATGACCCAACCAGAAGGCTTCATTAACAAACATCAATCACATAAAGTATGCCATCTAATTAAGTCAATTTATTGACTTAAGTAAACACCAAGGGCATGGTATATTAAGATTCATGATCATATATTGTAGCATAGATTCATTCCTATAATGTTAGATATAAATTTATATATCAATAAGGTAGGCACAGAGATTGTCATTTTGGTTTTGTATGTGTAAAATCTTGTGATCACAAAAGTTCAGATGATCTTACTGAAGAAGTAAATAATGACTTGAATAAAGCCTTAAACATGATATATTTGGGGTTACTTCATTATTATGTTGGCTTGGAGATATGGAAAAATAAGAATAATATTTTTGTTTCACAGATGAAATATGCCAAGATGTTTTTTTGAGAAATATGGAATGACAAATTATAAACCAATGTCAACTCCAATGGATAAAGGTTTACATGTATCTCAACTTCAAGAGTCACCTCAAGTAGATGAAAATCACTATAAGTATATTATTGGGAGTCTCATTTACTTTACTTAAACCAGACTAGACATATGCTTTGTTGTCATCTATCTTTCAAGAGTCATACAAGAACTAAAGAAGTGTCATTAGGTTGTAGTGAAGAATGTTTTGATATATGTCTAATGTACAATTTATTATGGTCTAGAATACAAGAAGAACTCAAATTTGTTCTTCTAAAGTTACACATACTCAGACTATGATGGATCTATTGATAATAGGAAATCAACCTTAGGGTATGTTTTTCATTTCAATTCTAGACCAATTTCATGGATAAATAAGAAGAAATATTTGTTTGATCTCTCATCCATAAAAGTAGAATACCATGTCACATGAGTAACTATGTGTAAATCAATTTGATTACAATGCATTCTATTTGACAAAGACATTTATGAAGATCAGTGACCAATCATTTTTTGTTATAATCAGGGTGTCTTAAAGCTTGTCAAGAATCCAATATTTCATGAGAAGATAAAAAATATAGAGGTCTAGTGACACTATATTTGAGAACAAGTTTTTAACCACCACATCCAGCTCCATTACTACCCAATAGATTCATAGGTAGTAAGTATACTCACCAAGTCACTTGGCAAGGTAAAATTTGATCTTTTTTAGGGCTGCATTTGTAAAAACCATGTAATAAAGGGGGGAATGTTAGCATAGCATTGATATTATATTTTTTAGTTTTATTTAAGTTATTAGTTAGGTACATCAGTTATATGCTTACCGACCTGGTAGTTAGAGATATATAGCTGTTTTTTTATTGTATCTAATCTCTTGTTCTCTATTTAATCTCTGGTAATGCCAATGTGGAAAGAAATGGAAATAGAGGTTTAGTGATGGGGTTGTATGGCAGGTGTGTACAGCAGTGACAAAATAGATCACAGATATCCCACATGCAAGCTGGGAAAAAGGCAAAACCCTGCCAGTTGGTGTGGTGGTTGCTTCCACTCTGTTTCGTTGAAAATTCAAGGAAGGTGAAGAAGTCTGAATGGGTGGATAGAGGGTGAGTGGGGACAGTGCTTGAATCATTTCAAAATAATTTAATTTATTCTGTGGTGTAGACCATCCAATGTGGCCAGCACCATCCCCAATTGACGTCTTGTCTCTCCATTTATTCTTCCTTTTAAATTATATTGTATGAAACATTCAACTTTCTATTTATCTTTTAAACATATAGAAAATATTATAAATTGCAGCTGTTTTATAAAATTTAATTGGGTTTGTAACTTATCAATTTTGAAGACTCAATGCAACCTAGTAAACCTGCCGATATGCGTTGTGAATAGATTGTGATCATGAATTATTATATTCAATTTGAATGTTAAACATTTGTCCTCCAGCGGGTGGCACTAATGCGTAACATGCTTCAGAAACAAGTGACTCTTATCTTATTCCCCAGGGCTGAAGGCATAAATAAATATTCTTCAGCCGGCTCTACCTTTCCCAACTCAGTATGCAGAGAAACGTGCGGGAAGGGACGTGAGATTATAAAATTTAATTGTGTTTCAAACATACCGATTTGGAAGACTCAATACAACATATTACATAAATTTGCACGTGTTAAAAGATTTGCAACGCGGCAATACATATATTATATGCAACAAAAATAACATATCGCGATTGAAACCTACTACCTTATTAAAAATGTGTTGATTTGGGACGGGGTGACGAATTCTTATAGCTTATAAAAGGCTAGCTTATATGCGGTCGAAAGGAAGCTCTTGATGTAATTAAAATTTTGCTGCACCGTCCAAAATTCAAATAACCATGAATATGAATATGAATATGAATATGAATGTAAAAGAAGAGAGTCGTATACACCAGCCTGCAAATGCAAATGTGGTGGACGATCATAATAATACTTGTGTACCTCTGAGTAACATGGACTTATACACGCCTGACTCGCACGAGAAGGTGATTTATGTTTTCGAAACTCCCACACTACCACTGTCACTAAGCATGTTGGAAGAAGTGTTAGCGCTTATTCCCAGATATCTCCGCTTATTCCCAGTTATCTCCGCTGTTTACTCTTTCCTCTTGCGCCGGTTAACTCTGTGTGCATGAATAACGGATGCTCTGTTATTTATGCCTCTTACGCCTAGTTAACTCTGCTGTGCATGCTAACAAATGCTCTCTAACTGTTGCATTTGCTTGAGTTAAGCTCATGTGCGTGAGTTAAGCTAACAAAGGATGTTTACATAATGTAAGATGAACGTATCTTTGGTAATAATGAAAAATTCTAAGTTTGTTTTTCAACAAGCTGCTCTATTTTTTTCTCTTCTCTGTTTTTTTTTTTCTCTGTTTTTTTTCTGTAAGTTATCAATTTAATACTGCTTTTCCAGCAAGATCTATAATTTATTTTGCAGATTCTACTGCAATTTTACATGGTATCAGACCCTGGTTGCTAGAAAGAAGAAGTACAGTATTTTTTTTTGCAGATATAGAAGATCAGAGCTGAAAAATGGAATGTTCACCCTCTGCCATTCTCACACCATACAACTATTTTGATTGGAAGCCAAAGATTCTACTTCAGCTCAGAAGTAGAGGCCTCTATCGAATAGTTATGAATACAAAGGTTGAACCCAATCCAGCAGTGGAAAAATCCAAATACTTCAACCGCATGGATGGAGCATTTGGTTTGCTATGCTTATCCATCTCTCCAGAATTGTTGTTTCATGTTGAGGCATGTACAACTCCAAACCAAGTTTGGAATACATTGGAGACTCTTTTTGGAAAGCAAGATGAAATGCGGGGTCATATCCTTGAAAATGAGCTCAACTCATTAGATCCAAGGATTTTTGATAATATTCAAGATTTCTTCACAAAGTTCAAGGCCTTATTGCTTCAGCTCAAAGGATCTGGTATTGACAAATCCAAGGAAGAAAGCAAATTGATCCTTTCTATTCTATCTAAGTTGGGTCCAGAATATGCAGTATTTGTCTCTGCTTTCCACACAGTTAGGCTCACAACAGGAGCAACTTGGAAGATGCCCACACTAGATACCTTCATTGAGTCTCTAGTACATGAGCAGGATAAGCTTATTAAGATGGGCACATTGAAGAATTCCAAAGCTCATGCACTTGTTGTGCATGCAAATGGGAAGAACAATTCCAAATCCAACCAGCAATTCAAAGGCAAAGAAAAAAAGGATTCATATCCAAGAAAGGAAGGCAATCCCAAACCTCCAGATGGATCTACTGGCTCAAAAGAAAAGAAGGACAAAAAGGGCAAATCAAAGTGCAGCTATTGCAATCGTGGGTACCATCCAGAATCATCATGCATGAAGAAGACCATTGATCTCATGGCTCAGACACTTCAACAACATAATCTTGGTAGCCTTATCCCTGAGAGTGCCAAGAAGAAGCAGGAAGAAAAAGCACCTGAAACAAGAGACAATACTCATGCATTGATTGCTATTCATTCTTCTTCAGATGCATGGATCATAGACTCTGGAGCTTCACACCACATGGCAGCCACAAAAGAAGCTCTTTCTTCTTTGAAACCATATTCTGGTTCTCCTATTCTCATGGGAGATAGTTCTCCTGTAGAGGCAACTGGAATAGGGAGGGTAGAGGTTGGAATTGGAAGTTTTGAGAATGTCTTACATATTCCAAAGCTTTCTGTTAATCTTCTTTCTGTTAATCTTCTTTCTGTGTATCAAATGACACATACTGGAACTGGTAGGAGAGTTGAATTCACCCCTAATTCGGTCACCATATTTGACATGCAAGAAAACTCCAAAATCGTTGTTGGTAAGGCAAATCATCAATCTCATCTGTACACTTTTTCTGATTTTGTTGCTAAATCAGATTCTACTTTACTTCTAACACATGCAAATGATGAAAGTAGAATTTGGCATGAAAGATTTGGTCATTTAAATTTTAGTACATGCAACAACTTAACAAATAGGGAATGGTTATAGGCTTGCCAACCATAGACTTTTCTGATGGAATTTGTGAAGGATGTGCTCTTGGAAAGCATCCACAAGAAAAGTTTCCAAAGGGGAGTGCATGGAGAGCCTCCTCTCCTTTAGAGCTTGTTCACAACGATCTTATGGGTCCATTTCCTGAACCTTCCATGAGCAAAGCCAGATATGTGTTAACATTCATTGATGATTACACAAGATACACATGGGTGTATTTTCTCAAATTCAAATCTGAGGTGTTTGAGAATCTCAGGATTTTCAAAGCCCATGCAGAGAAGCAGTCTGGAAAAATGATCAAGATCCTCCGCACAGATAATGGAGGGGAGTATGTCAACAATGATGTCCAACATCTTTGTGATGAAGCAGGAATACAATTGCAGAACACAGTTCCATACACTCCACAACAAAATGGGGTAGCTGAGAGGAAGAACCGATCTTTGAAAGAGATGGCCAGCTACATGTTGCATGCTAGGTCCCTTCCCTCCAAATTGTGGGCTGAAGCAATCAACTGTGCTTCATACATACAAAACAGATCTTTTCACAAATCTGTCACAGGACAAACACCTTTTGAAGCATGGAGAGGCAAGCAACCAGAAGTCACACATTTTCGCATCTTTGGATCTCGTGCTTGGGCACGCATTCCTATAGATAAGAGGAAGGCTTTGGAGCCTCAAAGCAAAGAATGCATCTTTGTTGGATATCCAGATGGTGTAAAGGGATACAGACTACTAGATCTTTCCACAGAAACACTCTTCATTGAAAGGAGTGTCTACTTTGATGAAAATCTTCCACATGCATCTCAGGTACAACATGCCACCACCTCTATGCTTCCTCATCTTACAAATCTTAGAGATACATGCAATCATTCTGATCTTATTTCAGATGTTTCTGAATCTGATTTAGAGGAACATGAGCATGCATATGCTGATCCACAACCAATCCTTGATTTGGATTCTAGTGATGATTCAGTATCCCATGTGGAAAATCAAAAAACAAGGAGCTTAGCTGACATATATGAAGTTCCTCATGCACTCTCAGCTACCGAGCCCATCATGCCGATGCATGCTTATGTGGTTCTAGCATCTGACCCTCAAACTTATGCAGAAGCTACAGGGAATCCGCTTTGGGAAGCAGCCATGGATGAGGAGTACAACTCCCTCATTGCAAACCAAACTTGGGATTTGGTTCCACTTCCTTCCAATCGCAAGCTTGTCAGATGTAAATGGGTCTATAGGACAAAGAAATCAGCAGATGGACATGTGAGCAGATACAAAGCACGGTTGGTTGCCAAAGGTTTTCAACAAGTTCATGGCATTGACTATGATGAGACTTTTGCTCCAGTGGCAAAAATGGACTCCATTCGATTGGCTCTTGACATTGTAGCATCAAGAAGGTGGGAGGTTCATCACATGGATGTGAAGAATGCATTTCTTCACGGTGATCTTGAGGAGGAGATCTACATGGAGCAGCCACAAGGGTATATAAAAAATTCCTCATTGGTATGTAAACTCAAGAAGTCACTCTATGGCCTCAAGCAGGCACCTAGAGCTTGGTATGCTAAAATGGATTCTTAGCTTCTATCTCAAAATTTCATACGATGCAAATCTGATCCAAATGTTTATATGCTAAGAACCTTTGATTCTTTGTTGCTCATAGTACTCTATGTAGATGATCTACTAATAACAGGTGATTCACCCACCGCCATTGCAGCAATTAAAACTATTTTGCATGATAGATTTTCTATGACAGACATGAGTCTCCTACATTTTTTACTTGGCCTTGAAATCAGCCAGAATCAATTAGGGATCACAGTTGCTCAATCCAAGTATGCACGAGATCTCTTGGTTCGGTTTCACATGACTGATTGCAAGTCAGCTGTCACACCTTTCCTATCAGGGGTCAAGCTTGAAGATGGCAATGATACACCATTGGTTGATTGCACACGGTACCGTCAACTTGTGGGGAGTCTTCTTTATCTCACTCACACTCGTCCAGATCTCTCATATGCAGTGGGGGTTGTTTCTAGATACATGCAAGAGCCGCATGAGCTACATTGGAAGGCTGCCAAGCGTATACTTCGCTATGTCCAGGGAACCATTTGCTATGGAATTCATTATTCAACAAGTTGTACTTTGGATCTCATTGGTTACACTGATTCTGACTGGGCTGGTGATAACATTGATCGCAAGTCCACTTCAGGATATGTTCTTAGTTTGGGATCAGGGCCCATTTGTTGGTCAAGTAAGAAGCAATCTACCATTGCTTTATCATCATCAGAGGCTGAATATAGAGGTGCAGTCAATGCTACCATTCAAGTCATTTGGCTGCAACACTTCCTAACTGAGCTTGGTATCCTCTTTCATCATCTGACTGTCATTTGGTGTGACAATCAAAGTACACTGAAGGTTTGTAGAGATCCCATACAACGGCAACGGACCAAACACATCGAGATCCACATGCACTTCATCCGCGAATTGATACATGATGGAGTCATCGACTTGCAGTACTGTGCCACTTCTGAACAGATTGCCGACATCTTCACGAAGACATTCAATGAGCAAAAGTTTCATTTTCTACGAGACCTTCTTGGTGTGAAGAACACTGCAACACAGTAGCTGCCATGCACACTTAGTGTAATTTTGAGGGGGGGTTTTATTCCCACAGGGTTTTCCCTCTTTCCTCTTTTTTTTTTGTCTCCTTAGTTAGACTTAAGGGGGTGTTAGCGCTTATTCCCAGATATCTCCGCTTATTCCCAGTTATCTCCGCTGTTTGCTCTTTCCTCTTGTGCCGGTTAACTCTGTGTGCATGAATAACGGATGCTCTGTTATTTATGCCTCTTACGCCTAGTTAACTCTGCTGTGCATGCTAACAAATGCTCTCTAACTGTTGCATTTGCCTGAGTTAAGCTCATGTGCGTGAGTTAAGCTAACAAAGGATGTTTACATAATGTAAGATGAACGCATCTTTGGTAATAATGAAAAATTCTAAGTTTGTTTTTCAACAAGCTGCTTTGTTTTTTTCTCTTCTCTGTTTTTTTTTCTTCTCTGTTTTTTTTCTGCAAGTTATCAATTTAATACTGCTTTTCCAGCAAGATCTATAATTTATTTTGCAGATTCTACTGCAATTTTACAAGAAGGGCTGGGCAAAGTGCTTGTACATTTTAGAGAATGGGCGAGCAGACTTGGCAACGACGCTAGCGGTCGACCTGCTATTTTTCTTACCGACGAGGGCGTCGTTTATATAGAAGCAACCGCAGATGGGGACTTGGCTCATGCCCTGCCTAGTTTTTGTGCTCCTCATTCTGCCCACTTTATCTCACAATTCCTTCCTTCCACCCAAGGGGTCTCCGAGCTTCTGCTTGTCCAGGTAAGAATACCATGCAACTAAACAATATATATTTGTTGAAGGCTTAAGTAGACTTAATTTAGTGCATTTCTGTATTTAACTCCTCTTTTATTACTACTACAGTTGACGCGGTTTCATTGCCGGGGATTGGTAATAGGCATAGCCTGGCATCACCATGTTACAGACGGATTTGGAGCAGCCGCCTTCATGACTGCGTGGAGTAAAACAGTAAAAGGTCTTACAGTCGACCCCCTTCCCGTTCGTGACCGCTCCCTTTTGGCAGCTAGGACTCCGCCGCGATCCATATTCCCTCATTCCGAGTTTCAAGCTCCCACTTATTAACCACAACCTGAAGGATCTGAGGCTCTTCTCTAAAAAACCATTCATTTCAGTGTGAATGTGTTGAAGCAGGTGAAGCAAAAGGCCTCCGCTACCAGGAACGGAACGCCCCTTCCATACACCACATTTGAAAGTTTGCTTGCCCATCTTTGGAAATGCATATCTGCAGCTCGAGGACTAGATGAAGAAGCCATAACAACCGTTTTTATTTCCGTGAATGGACGAAATAGGCTTCATCCCCCTTTGCCTTCGGAATACTTTGGCAATGTCGTATCAGGCGCTACTTGTACAATGGCATCTAAACAGGTTGTAAATCAACCATTGGCGGGTTTGATCCACAAGGCCATAGAAAATATGGATGACGACTACATTCGTTCCTCCATAGATTTTATAGAGCTGAATCTATCAAAGTTCTGTAAAAAAGAACTCCTCAGCACAACAACTTTTACCTGCGGCTCTAACTTGCTAGTGTCCAGCTGGGTGAATTTCCCTCTCTATGAATTAGATTTTGGCTGGGGTAAACCACTTTTCGTTAGCCCGTTACTCAATCCAGTAGATGGGATGGTTTTCTTGATTCCTTCCTATACCAAAGATGGTAGCATAGATGTTGTCCTAAATTTGTTCCACTCTCACATGCTCAAATTTGAACAGCTCTGCTACAAAATATGATACGTACTCGTTGATTCATTCAATACGCTACTCTTAATATAATAAAAATTAAATATTCTCTCTACCCTTTGATGTTGACATTTACTTTATTTATATGCAAGATTTGTTGAACATCTCTTGCACCAAATCACTCACAATTGGTTTTTGTGAGACACAAAATTAGAACATATGAAGCTCAAATTTATTTTAGAAGAAATATCTTTTTCAATGAGAAAGCTCATCTATATCTCCATTGGATTGTTCACACTTATAATCAACATATGAATATCTATATCTATTCACATTTTTTCATACATGTTAATTAGTGTGGCCCCATCACTATCTAGATAATCACTGTCGAACACATTTTAGAAGGAAAGATTTATAAAATTTGATGCAACCACTTATAAAAAATGTCTCCTAGAAAACTGTTAAGAGATTATCTCAAGATCAGATTTAGATATTTGCCTTCCAAACTACAGTTAGTTATAACAAAAAAATACAAATAATTGCACTCATTATGAGAAAAAACCAATGACCAAACCTTGAATACCAATGTTGGAGCATAATAATTAGAAGCTAGACTTTGATAACCTTCAAAATTCTAGAACATACCTGAAAATAGTATATAAAATCTATTTTACACAACATAGAGCACAAATAATTGAAGAATCAAATTCAAAATTGAGGGCAGAGGAACCCATTCATTGAAATAAACTGAGTTGAGAAATATCAATAATAATTACATATATTAAGTAATAACAACGATGGATACTGCATCAAATAAGACACAACCCCCAATTACAATCACCACATCAAAATGAGAAAAATTTAGTTCTATTTTTTTCTTTTTTCTTTTTTGGCTCCTTCTAGACAACTCCTTTTCTCCATTTCACACAAACTATATATTAAAAGGACATAAAATCCTACCAAAGTTATAATATTAATTGTAACTACCAATTTTTATTTATTTTAAAATTCCTAACATTAACTATGTCAGTGATATTTAAAACCTAACACGTAAATCCTCTATTCATGAACAAAAACATATTATCCTTACTTTTAGAAGAGAAAATTCAAAATTTTTACCTTTTTACAAAGCTCATCCACCATATAGACATTGGTCATGTATGCAAAGCTCGTCCACCAAATACCTTAGTCATTGTTCTTTTTTTCGTTGAGTTGAAGATCTCACTTTTAAAAGAGAAAATAAGAAATTTTTACCTTTTTACAAGGACTTCAGTTTCATACCATCTTACTCCCTAACCTTTATCTCAACATTATTTTATCGTCTAGTCTAATTTATTCATTTTTAGATATATCCCTTAAAGTGATCACATAGCTTCTCATAAACTAAAACCTAAGGAGTAAGGATTTAGCCTACTTATGTTTTAATGATTACAACTATAAAAATAAAATACAAATGCTATAGAAGTAAACATAATTAAATCATATTGAGTTTCCTATAAAAATAATAGTAACAAATTATTGTAATGTGTGACTTAGTATCTCCTTATTGAACATCTCTTGAACCAAATCAATCACAATTGGTTATGTGAGACATAAAATTAGAGCATATAAGGCCCACATTTAGTTTTAAAAAATTATAAAAAATCAAATACAAATACTGTGGACCTAAATATATTTAGATCATATTGAGCCCCCTATATAAATAATAGTAACAAATTATTGTAATGTGTGACTTAGTATGTCCTTATTGAACATCTCATGCACCAAGTCACTCACAATTGGTTTTTGTGAGACACAAAATTAGAGCATATCAAGCCCAAACTTATTTTATAAAAATTATCTTTCTCAATGAAAAATCTCATTTATATCTTCATTGGATTGTTCACACTTATAATCAACATATGAATATCTATATCCATTCACATTTCTTCATATGTGTTAATTAGTTTGGACTCATCACCTTCTAGATAATCACTATTGAACACATTATAGAAGGAAATATTTATAAAATTTGATGCAGTAATAATATTAAAGGAGGCATTGAAAATATATGGACCATCAATAAAATTACATGTGTTATCCCCTTGTTTTCATCTTTATTCAAATAAGATTCCATCTCACATTGGGATTTCAACCCTGGTTATTTGTGGGCATGGGATTTCTATCTCATAATAGTGGGAATACCATCCCCAATTGTTGATCCTCCATATAGCTTCCTCCTTCGATCTCTGAGTGGGTGAGGGGAACATCTAAATTGAGCACTTGCACATAATGAAGACTTCCGACTAACTTCTTTATCCTAACATAATACATGTCACAACATATTAGCATCAACAAAAACAATAATATAACCCAAATTCATGTTCAAGTATAGTAGCTAAAAATGCATACCATTTACTTGATCTCAACATAAAGTTATTTGAGGCAATCATCAAATTCCCAGTCATTCATCTTAAATCTGCAATAATTAAAATTCATTGCATTTATTTCTAACAAACAACTTGCATTCAAACAAGTTAAGAATATGATTCACAAAACTAACCCTTACCAATGAAATTCTTATAGAAATCATTGTAAAGGTCATCGTGAGAGTACAAAGGTGTGCCAACTAGTAGGGTAATCTGACTAGTTGGCAATGTTATGTAGTAGTCACAAAATAATTAAGACAACCACTATTCATGAAATTGACACCCTATATTAAAAGTATATATTACAAGCCTCCAACAAGGAAATGTACCTTTGAGAAGGAATTAGATTTTCTATAGATAGTGTAACGTTCTAAATAAAAAATTGTCTTTTCACATTATACAAAATTAACATACCAATTCATTTGGAAATAATCTATATAATATGGTAGCACCTCATGTGGTGATTCAATGAAAAACTAAATGAACCTTTGTATGTACTAGATGAGATAGGAAAAATGTTGTGGATACATTACATTTAGAAAACTTTAAAAGAGCCAAAACATGTCTATTGTAAATTTCAAAGGTTAGCAATAATATTTTTGAAGTCCAGAATATGAAGTCCATTGAGATTGTATATAAAAAAAAGTAATTTCAGTTAAATTTTTTATGAAATACATTTATGAAAATATTTATTAAGCTCATTAAACATTCTAAATGAAGAAGTCAACAATAATAAGTATACATTACATAATACAATGGGAGTACTACAAACACAAACAAGGATTCACACACTCTTACTTTGCGGAAATCTACACAAACACATGAGATATGATAAGAATAACTCTTTTAGTGTACTTAAAATAACTCTTTTATTTATGGCTACAACTATGCAAGGACACTGACTTCCATAAGAACTTCAAAGTAGAAAGATAGGAAACTGCTTCATGGGTATAGGCTTTAAACATCCTATATTCTCATGTTACCTTTGAAACTCGAGACCCTTGTATGATATGGGTGAAAAGTATGAAAGATGATATGTTGCATTATCACATCTTTAATGTAATGCATTATATATTGATGTGTAATTACTCAATTTCAATCCAATTATATTCTTACAAACACATGCTAAAAGTGGACCTGATGAGAAATATGACAACGTAGGTAGTTTTATAGGATGTAAACATAATGCATGGTGTTAAAAATAGCATCAAAAACATCGATGTTGAGTACGATGTAAGTTTTATTTCCCCCACATACTATATACATTGACAAATTTGAGGTGATTATAGTTTGTGTTATATGTTCCCATTACCCAGGTCAATAATAATGGACTTCAAATTGAAAATGAGGGAGAAGGCATAGATGTCAGATATTTATAAACCAAAAGTCATGATGTATTAGATATGGATATGCAAGGATTAAGATGTGAACTAGAAGGTATTGCATCAAATCTGGCAGATGACACTAAAGACTAGTTGAGGGGGTCTAATAATAAGTCTAGTAACTAGTTGCATTCATATGTTTTTCATATTTTTTGACATTTTAAACTAGATGATTTTCACTTTATGAATAGATCTCATATACTTCCATAGTTGATGATGTTGAGGCCCTGATATGTAGAGCATGAGAGATATTTGACATATGTTGTGTAGTGGATAGAAGCATAGAAACTATGAAATTATTTAAAAAATATATAGGACATGTTCAAAATAAGGTTTAAAGTAGAGGGATATCAAATGCACATTACCGAATGCCTCATCTATTCTAAGAGGTATAGGATGGGCATGAAACTTGCACTTGCAGACAAGGAGACTTCATAAAAAATATAAATAGATGTAGATATTAGATCATGTTGTAGGAGACCACACTTTTTATAGCCCCACCTTTTAATAATCTAAAATGACAAGTCTAGGATTATGTTATTAATAGGGCAGTGAGTCAAGATAGGGTGGAAATAATAGAGATAATGCATCCTAATTACATCCCTCTATAGGTTTCAGTGACATCACAACAATAATAAATGCATGCAACAATAATAAATGCATGTAATAAAAAATAAATACCTTTTCTTAAGGTGAACAGTTCTCTTAGACTACCCACATGTTGTAACATATTACATAAATGTACTATCTCTTGAAGAATTTTCTAAATGATATTTGAAACTACCTTGAGGAATGCAGCGAAACAAGCCATTGTTTTAAACATAAATTGAATTTATAAATATTATATAAATAAATAATGTTACTAAAATTATATAAACAAAGAATGCAATAGTTCTGAGGTTCATTTGATTGGTTAGTATCTTTAGTACCTTGTTCATGCTTAGAAGATTCTCTTTACTCCTCTTTTTAAAACTATTTTTTTCATCAACTACCTTTTGACAACTGCTTTTATGATGGTGGTCATCTTCAATTATATTACTTTTTTGATGGTGGTCATCCTTTATCCCTTAGTAGGAATATTATTTTTACCCAAACTCTATGTGATTCCCTCATCTCACTAGGTAAATGCAAAGAGAGTACCCCTGAGAGGAATAGGATGAACTAAAGTGATCAAATGCAAGAAAATATTACCCATTAGAGGATCACAAAAGAATTTAAGCAATACCTAAAAATAATAATATAATTTACATCATCACCAACCACTCTTATGGTAACATAACTATTACCACTATGAGATTGTCCATATCAATGGAACAAAATAGATGTCTCATACTAGTATCTGAAAATCATAAATCACCTACAATAAATAAACAAAAATGTATTTTAGTATCACCAATTTAACCTCATGCCCATATAGGAGAGTTTATGTTTGAGTTAAGGAAATCCTCTAGGGCATGTAAACTATATTAATAGATAGTCTCTTGCTCTCTTCATCACATTTTCCCATGTTGGATATAACCCAAATGCACCTTAGATATGTAATAATATTTGGATATGGCCTAGGCAAGGTGGGGAAATTTATTAGTTATGGAGATTAAAAAATTTGGATTGTATCCTACAAAGATTTAGGAAAAAAGTGAAAAATATATAAAAAAAGAAATAAATCACTCATTGGTATGAGGAGGTGAATCACCTTTTCTCTTAACACACACTACTCTTCATTTATAACATTTTTGATAGACTTTGGGCATTGTGTTGGTCATTTTAAAAGGATTTGAAAGGTTTATGCAGCCAATCCTTTTCTATGAAAATTATCTTTTATTATGGATTGTTCCACTAGGATAGCTACTCAGGATGAAAAAATACAAGACAATAATTTTGACACCTAGCCCACATGCATGTAATTAGTGTGTGCCACTTAAGATCGTTTATAAACACAACAACCTTGTGCATGCACTATTTTATCCATTTATATGTTTTGATGCATTGATTTTGATATGTTTTATGAAGGGTTTTATATTGATTTCAATGAGGTTTTATACATTCTTATAACCTTTTTGTTCATAGTTTCTATCATATTTTTCTTAAGCGGTTTGAATTATCATATTTTAATTTCTATGTGTAGTTCGTGGCTTTTATTTATGATATGGAATTCGATAAAAAATAAAATTCCTTTATAATACATGAAAACTTATGTTCACTCAATATGAAAAGTCCATTTCTAATTCATTCAATGAAATGTTCTCCTTGTAGGCTATAATAGAGGCAAAAAGGCATGAAGAAATAATGCACCTTAAACTATAGAAGCTAGGTGAGGGTACATTTGATTGTAGTTGTATTAAGTGGGATACTTTTTCTGAAATCAACAAGGAAGACTTGTGGGTTGCCTAGGTTGAGCAGGACAGTGTTGATGATTTCATCAAAGGAGAATTGAGAGGGCATTATTTCTTACAAATTCTCGTGTTTCAAATCACAAGAAAAAAATTAGATTTTACTAGAAAGGATATTGGGATCACCAAAACCTCTAAATATGTCATGTAAATCACCTCACACTATATATTTCAAGATGGTGTTTGTTTAGATGCTATTATATTCTATTCATTTACATTTTTTCATCTTGCATGACTATTTATTTTTTCACCACAAACGTGTAGGTACTAGTGTTCATATGGCCCTAATGAATTTTAGGGAATTGATGCCATGCTAAAAGACAAGTCGTTAAATCCCAAGTTTGAAAAGGGTAGCTGGCCAAGTCAAAGGCATATAAGGTACAATTGTCATTATCATTTCATCACACGATGCATGATCTGTAAACCCGATCATGTGCTACTCTCATAAAATCAAGTAGAGCACATATAAAATGAGCACACTAATTACCATGACCAATAATATGAACAGTTCAAGGGTATGAAATGTTTTTTTTCTCCTCACATCAGTCCTCAACTTAATGAATGGGTTCATAAGCTACTATTGTTGGGAATGTATATTAATGCTATCCACCTTAAACACTGGGATATAGTACATGATAAACTTGTATTTTTAGTGGTGAAATAGAGCGAGATGATTTTTGTAGCAAGGATGACATATACAATAGAGAATGATTGAACAAGGAGGCAAGATACACGTATAATACTAATGATGCAACAAGTGTTTGGGAGTGGGCACTGGTGAATCCTAACAAGTGGTTTTTATATCAGGGATACAATGGGGGAGAGCTTGATGGGGATGGGTAAATCCCATTCATCTTGGTCATCCATCTCCTGTAACAACTAGAATGGTTGTTAAGATTTGAGAAGCATAGCTTATTGGTGATGGATGCAACATTTGGGATGAATGCAATGAAGGTATTGTGCTAATGTTTTTAATATTATTTAATAATATTAGTTGTTTTGATGTTTGTAATAATAGTAATTATTCTAATATTTTAATTATTTTATTGTACAATTCTAATTGTATACATTGTTAATGTTTGATTCCAAACACGAAGGTGTGCCCATTACATGGGTCATTATGTCTCAGTCATATATTATTGACATAAGAAAATGGATGAAAATTATTCTTCAAAGAGTGTATTTAAAAGACACTAAATGGATAATTAGTGCCTTTATGGTCGATGATGTCGATGTAGAAATAAAAGGTATTAGGTGCATCATCATTATTCCTACACGCATCATGAAATTCATATTTATATGTTCATAGACACCATCCCTACCTTATTCCATTTACATATGAAAAATTATTGTTTTATTTAGGTATAAATTAGACTGTGAGGTCTAATTA
Source organism: Torreya grandis (assembly GCA_037957365.1). NCBI lineage: Eukaryota > Viridiplantae > Streptophyta > Pinopsida > Cupressales > Taxaceae > Torreya > Torreya grandis. The sequence goes on from JARHVA010002498.1 coordinate 2,470,032, forward strand.
TGCATTTGGCATGTTCGTTGCATGTGGTTGAAGAATTTGATAGCAAAGGTTAAAGATGATGATGTTAGATGTGTGATGTTTCAGGACTTAGGGTTCATAATGCATAGTTGTTTCAATGAGGACATGGATACAAGGGAGTCCAAAAAGTTTATATAAAGATATCACTCCTTTCATCCTACCTTTTTCAAATACTGGGAACAAAACTAGGAATACAAGGTTGGAATGTGGTCATGATGTTTTCAGACACTTCTGCATACTAGGCAAGTCAATAATGCAACTATAGACTTTTACCATTCCCATTTGAAATGTCATTTCTTAATTATAATAAGGACTTCTACACATCTCAAGGTGGATTGGTTGGTTCACCAACTAACAACATTAGTTTACTTACATTATTGATGGCTACAACTATGCAAGGACACTGACTTCCATAAGAACTTCAAAGTAGAAAGATAGGAAACTGCTTCATGGTTATAGGCTTTAAACATCCTATATTCTCATGTTACCTTTGAAACTAGAGACCCTTGTATGATATGGGTGAAAAGTATGAAAGATGATATGTTGCATTATCACATCTTTAATGTAATGCATTATATATTGATGTGTAATTACTCAATTTCAATCAAACGATATACTTACAAACACATGCTAAAAGTGGACCTGATGAGAAATATGACAATGCAAGTAGTTTTATAGGATGTAACCATAATGCATGGTGTTAACAACAGCATCAAAAACATTGATGTTGAGTACCATGTAAGTTTTATTTCCCCCACATACTATATACATTGACAAATTTGAGGTGATTATAGTTTGTGTTATATGTTCACATTACCCAGGTCAATAATAATGGAGTTCAAATTGAAAATGAGGGAGAAGGCATAGATGTCAGATATTTATAAACCAAAATTCATGATGTATCAGATATGGATATGCAAGGATTAAGATGTGAACTAGAAGGTATTGCATCAAATCTGGTAGATGACACTAAAGACTAGTTGAGGGGGTCTAATAATAAGTCTAGTAACTAGTTGCATTCATATGTTTTTCATATTTTTTGACATTTTAAACTAGATGATTTTCACTTTATGAATAGATCTCATATACTTCCATAGTTGATGATGTTGAGGCCCTGATATGTAGAGCATGAGAGATATTTGACATATGTTGTGTAGTGGATAGAAGCATAGAAACTATGAAATTATTTAAAAACTATATAGGACATGTTCAAAATAAGGTTTAAAGTAGAGGGATATCAAATGCACAATACCCAATGCCTCATCTATTCCAAGAGGTATAGGATGGGCATGAAACTTGCACTTGCAGACAAAGAGACTTCATAGAAAATATAAATAGATGTAGATATTAGATCATGTTGTAGGAGACCACACTTTTTATAACCCCACCTTGTAATAATCCAAAATGACAAGTCTAGGATTATGTTATTAATAGGGCAGTGAATCAAGATAGGGTGGCAATAATAGAGATAATGCATCCTAATTACATCCCTCTATAGGTTTCAGTGACATCACAACAATAATAAATGCATGCAACAATAATAAATGCATGTAATGAAAAATAAATACCTTTTTTTAAGGTGAACAGTTCTCTTAGACTACCCACATGTTGTAACATATTACATAAATGTACTATCTCTTGAAGAATTTTCTAAATGATATTTGAAACCTACCCTGAGGAATGAGGCAAAACTAGCCATTGTTTTAAACATAAATTGAATTTATAAATATTATATAAATAAATAATGTTACTAAAATTATATAAACAAAGAATGCAATAGTTCTGAGATTCATTTGATTGGTTAGTAGCTTTAGTACCTTGTTCATGCTTAGAAGATTCTCTTTAGTCCTATTTTTACAACTATTTTTCTCATCAACTACCTTTTGACAACTACTTTTATGATGGTGGTCATCTTCAATTATATTACTTTTTTGATGGTGGTCATCATTTATCCCTTAGTAGGAATATTATTTTTACCCAAACTCTATGTGATTCCCTCATCTCACTAGGTAAATGGAAAGAGAGTACCCCTTAGAGGAATAGGTTGAACTAAAGTGATCAAATGCAAGAAAATATTACCCATTAGAGGATCACAAAATAATTTAAGCAATACCTAAAAATAATAATATAATGTACATCATCACCAACTACTCTTATGGTAACATAACTATTACCACTATGAGAGTGTCCATATGAATGGAACAAAATAGATGTCTCATACTAGTATCTAAAAATCATAAATAACCTACAATAAATAAACAAAAATGTATTTCAAGATCACCAATTTAACCTCATGCCCATATAGGAGAGTCGATGATTGAGTTAAGGAAATCCTCTAGGGCATGTAAACTATGTTAATAGATAGTCTCTTGCTCTCTTCATCACATTTTCCCATGTTGGATATAACCTAAATGCACCTTAGATATGTAATAATATTTAGATATGGCCTAG
>JARHVA010002498.1:2480000-2485000 GCA_037957365.1 Torreya grandis
TATTCAATAATTTGTCTTCTCTTTATTCAATAGTTAATAAAAATGATTAACTACAGTTTGTGATTTTTTTTTGTAAATTATTGCTAATTAGTTTTTATAAGTGTATATTAAGTGGTATTAATAGTACATGGGGAGTGTTATAGAAATGCAAGAGAATTCCATAAATTCATATGGAAGAAATCAAATGTATTGGAGCATCTCAATGTAGAATTAAAAACATTGCATGAAATATCATGTGTGGTGGCCAAGTCCATCAATTGGAGGCAGCTTAGAAACACAACAAATTTTAGGTGTCCTAATGGATTGCAATGGGTGAATGTTATCCTATATTACAACATGGTGTATCCTGCCTATCACATTCTGATGGTGAGCTATGAGTACATGATATTAATAGACAAGATCGATCATGATTTCTACATATAGTGGTCATATGAATGGCCATAGGATGATTCCGTTTTTCCTAATGTGTGGGGTATTCTTGGTGCCATTCCAAAATATTTGAGGCCCTTTTTGGAGAATTTATTACTAGTGAAGGTTTCTAATTATCTGGATGTCTATGTACATCTGGATCAAGTATGAAATATATTCGTTGGTGCCAAAATACCATTCAGAGTACATTTCAAACTATATAGTGTTCAAAAAAACCTCTTTTAGGCCTTCAACCTTTATTTCATACAATCATATGCAAGATTATGGAAGAGATATATAATCTCCCATAGCACAAATTTTCCTCTCATCCAAAAGTGATGGTGACTACAATCGATTGGATGAAAGCGACAATCTGAAAGTCAATAGAATAGTTTTATAAAAATACATTTCAATATTTATAAACAATTTAATTTATTTCTAAAGAAAGTGCATATTTGTGTATTACATATTTATTGATGTTCTTGATGTTGATGTTAGTTGTTGTTCTTGATGTTGATTGATGCAAATAATAAGCTACTTATCTCACACTTTAATTTTTTCTTGATTGCATTTCTTTGCAAAATTTCACTAATTCATTGCTCACTATGTGGTTTATAGTTCTTCAACATATCTTCAAGTTCAAGGTATCTAAACATGCTCTTTGACTGTGTTTTTAGGACATGAGGAAATTCAAATTACTCAAACTCTCTTCATGTAGGGTTTAAAAAATATTTTCAAGTTTCATAATGTCTGTATGGTTACAAGATACCTCTTGAATCCATTATATTTCCACACTTGAGCTTTTATTCAACTTTCTATTAATATCTTTACCTCATTGTATATTCACACTCTATCAACATGGTTCTAGGATCTATCTCAAGGTTTTGAATTCACACAAATGTTTACAAATGATATCAAACATTGCAAAGCATTTGAATAAAATCATTATACCTTTTTAAATGTTGGATTACATTTCTTAATCTTAATTTACACTACACTATGCATGTTATTACCACTTCTATGCACATAGTCTCCATTTATTAAATCTACAAGTGACTTTTTGTGAGTTTATATTCATGGTTTTCTAAATATCATTGGTGGATTGGTTGGTTCACCAACTAACAACATCATTTTACTTACATTATTGATGGCTACAACTATGCAAGGACACTGACTTCCTTAAGAACTTCAAAGTAGAAAGATAGGAAACTGCTTCATGGGTATAGGCTTTAAACATCCTATATTCTCATGTTACCTTTGAAACTCGAGACCCTTGCATGATATGGGTGAAAAGTATAAAAGATGATATGTTGCATTATCACATCTTTAATGTAATGCATTATATATTGATGTGTAATTACTCAATTTGAATCTAATGATACACTTACAAACACATGCTAAGAGTGGACCTGATGACAAATATGACAACGCAGGTAGTTTTATAGGATGTAACCATAATGCATGGTGTTAACAAGAGCATCAAAAACATCGATGTTGAGTAGCAGGTAAGTTTATTTTCCCCCACATACTATATACATTGACAAATTTGAGGTGATTATAGTTTGTGTTATATGTTCCCATTACACAGGTCAATAATAATGGAGTTCAAATTGAAAATGAGGGAGAAGGCATAGATGTCAGATATTTATAAACCAAAATTTATGATGTATCAGATATGGATATGCAAGGATTAAGATGTGAACTAGAAGGTATTGCATCAAATCTGGCAGATGACACTAAAGACTAGTTGAGGGGGTCTAATAATAAGTCTAGTAACTAGTTGCATTCATATGTTTTTCATATTTTTTGACATTTTAAACTAGATGATTTTCACTTTATGAATAGATCTCATATACTTCAATAGTTGATTATGTTGAGGCCCTAATATGTAGAGCATGAGAGATATTTGACATATGTTGTGTAGTGGATAGAAGCATAGAAACTATGAAATTATTTAAAAACTATATAGGACATGTTCAAAATAGGTTTAAAGTAGTGGGATATCAAATGCACAATACCCAATGCCTCATCTATTCAAAGAGGTTTAGGATGGGCGTGAAGCTTGCACTTGCAGACAAAAACACTTCATAGAAAATATAAATAGATGTAGATATTAGATCATGTTGTAGGAGATCACACTTTTTATAACCCCACCTTGTAATAATCCAAAATGACAAGTCTAGGATTATGTTATTAATTGGGCAGTGAATCAAGTTAGGGTGGACATAATAGAGATAATGCATCCTAATTACATCCCTCTATAGGTTTCAGTGACATCACAATAATATTAAATGCATGCAACAATAATAAATGCATGTAATAAAAAATAAATACCTTTTTTTAAGGTGAACAGTTCTCTTAGACTACCCACATGTTGTAACATATTACATAAATGTACTATCTCTTGAAGAATTTTCTAAATGATATTTGAAACCTACCTTGAGGAATGCGGCAAAACTAGCCATTGTTTTAAAAATAAATTGAATTTATAAATATTATATAAATAAATAATGTTACTAAAATTATATAAACAAAGAATGCAATAGTTCTGAGGTTCATTTGATTTGTTAGTAGCTTTAGTACCTTGTTCATGCTTAGAAGATTCTCTTTAGTCCTCTTTTTACAACTATTTTTTTCATCAACTACCTTTTGACAACTGCTTTTATGATGGTGGTCATCTTCAATTATATTACTTTTTTGATGGTGCTCATCATTTATCCCTTAGTAGGAATATTATTTTTACCCAAACTCTATGTGATTCCCTCATCTCACTAGGTAAATGCAAAGAGAGTACCCCTTAGAGGAATAGGATGAACTAAAGTGATCAAATGCAAGAAAATATTACCCATTAGAGGATCACAAAATAATTTAAGCAATACCTAAAAATAATAATATAATGTACATCATCACCAACCACTCTTATGGTAACATAACTATTACCACTATGAGATTGTCCATATCAATATAACAAAATAGATGTCTCATACTAGTATCTAAAAATCATAAATCACCTACAATAAATAAACAAAAATGTATTTCAGGATCACCAATTTAACCTCATGCCCATATAGGAGAGCCGATGATTGAGTTAAGGAAATCCTCTAGGGCATGTAAACTATATTAATAGATAGTCTCTTGCTCTCTTCATCACATTTTCCCATGTTGGATATAACCCAAATGCACCTTGATATGTAATAATATTTGGATATGACTTAGGCAAGGTGGGGAAATTTATTAGTTATGGAGATTAAAAAACTTGGATTGTATCCTACAAAGATTTAGGAAAAAAGTGAAAAATATATAAAAAAAGAAATAAATCACTCATTGGTATGAGGAGGTGAATCACCTTTTCTCTTAACAGACACTACTCTTCATTTATAACATTTTTGATAGACTTTGGGCATTGTGTTGGTCATTTTAAAAGGATTTGAAAGGTTTATGCAGCCAATCCTTCGCTATGAAAATTATCTTTTATTATGGATTATTCCACTAGGATAGCTACTCAAGATGAAAAAATACAAGACAATAATTTTGTGCTCACTTGTACTTGCATGTAAAACACACAACATGGTAATCGAAACCCAATAGGTGTAGGGAAAGGAGGATTGACACAAAGCTATGTACATTTATTATTATAAGGAACCAATGATTTGATTATAGTCTATCCAATATAACATATATCTAAGCCATATCAAACATTGTTCCATAGAAAGTTTTCAATCCATACTTTTTCCATTGAGTTACCTAGAATGGGATCCAATCAATCATTTTTACCATGAGGTACCTTCACCAATATCAAATCAATCATGTTCCTATGAGTCACCTAAATTAAAATTAAACCAAATATGCTATGAGTTACCTTGATAGGGAACTAACCAATCATGTTCCCACTAGTGATGTAGAAGTAAAGTGTAGAAATCACCAAATATTCCCTTAATTGTCTCTACTCTTATTTGAGAACTCATTCAATGCTATGTTTGTCCTTGAAGGTTATATCTTCTCATAATATTTCCTTAGTTCTTGGGATAGTGGACTTATTTTTTATATACTTATCCATTATACATTTTAGATACACTTCTTCAACTCAGTACACATCTATCATGTCACTAACATCCACTCTAGACTCACTTCTTAACACTGTTCACTCCTAACCAATCAGTTCTCTCTATTAGCTCTCCGTTATGTGTATCTCATAGGTTTAAAACATCAATATTTGAGGTAACTCTTAGGAATGTTTCCTATTCTCATGAACGATCTCATCTTACCCTATTCAACCCATCTTAGATACTTGACTAATTTAATCCTAACTTATCATTCCATTTTATACCCTAAGTTCACAAAGATTACACAAGGCTTGTAGTCTTCTTTTGGATAAAACTCCTTTCTTGGGATACTCCACAACTCACTTTGGAAAACTAAGTTTATATGCTAGCTAATAAAAAGGAATGGGGAGAAGTCTCTAATAGAATCATTTTCTGATTTCAAACCCAATTGGTCACAATGTACTTGATGATTTGATCTTCTTGATTCCATTTCTATTTTAAATGTTTTTATTTTTGATGAGGTCTAAATAGTCTATTTGCATATGTGCC
>JARHVA010002498.1:2490000-2510000 GCA_037957365.1 Torreya grandis
ATCAAGACATATTTCTATATTCATAGCATGATGCTCTTTTACAATATAGTTCTATCTTGGACTTGATGTACTTCTTGAGGAGTTTGCTTTTCATTCATATTCTTAGAATTTCACTCTTCTCCATTCTTGGAGGTCTCTCTACCCTCTCTTTCTCACTCTGAAACCTGTGTTGTTTGCACTTAAACCTATAACAAACACATTAAAAAACTAGATATGGATTCATGGATCCCTCAATACAATCCATAATAAATTTGAAGCAACATTAGATAAAGAAGGGGGTCATAAAACTCATACAACTTTATTTATTCAATAATTTATCTTCTCTTTATTCAATAGTTAATAAAAATGATTAACTACAGTTTGTGATTTTTTTTTTGTAAATTATTGCTAATTGGTTTTTATAAGTGTATATTAAGTGGTATTAATAGTACATGGGGAGTGTTATAGAAATGCAAGAGAATTCCATAAATTCATATGGAAGAAATCAAATGTATTGGAGCATCTCAATGTAGAATTAAAAAAATTGCATGAAATATCATGTGTGGTGGCCAAGTCCATCAATTGGAGGAAGCTTAGAAACACAACAAATTTTAGGTGGCCTAATGGATTGCAATGGGTGAATGTTATCCTATATTACAACATGGTGTATCCTGCCTACCACATTCTGATGGTGAGCTATGAGTACATGATATTAATAGACAAGATCGATCATGATTTCTACATATAGTGGTCATATGAATGGCCATAGGATGATTCCGTTTTTCCTAATGTGTGGGGTATTCTTGGTGCCATTCCAAAATATTTGAGGCCCTTTTTGGAGAATTTATTACTAGTGAAGGTTTCTAATTATCTGGATGTCTATGTACATCTGGATCAAGTATGAAATATATTCGTTGGTGCCAAAATACCATTCAGAGTACATTTCAAACTATATAGTGTTCAAAAAAACCTCTTTTAGGCCTTCAACCTTTATTTCATACAACCATATGCAAGATTATGGAAGAGATATATAATCTCCCATAGCACAAATTTTCCTCTCATCCAATTGGGCTAAAGTATTTCAAGAATGGAACCACTATTTTTTACATGCATGTTGTAGAGGATAAAAGTGATGGTGACTACAATCGATTGGATGAAAGCGACAGTCTAAAAGTCAATAGAATAGTTTTATAAAAATACATTTCAATATTTATAAACAATTTAATTTATTTCTAAAGAAAGTGCATATTTTTGTATTACATATTTATTGATGTTCTTGATGTTGATGTTAGTTGTTGTTCTTGATGTTGATTGATGCAGACAATAAGCTACTTATCTCACACTTTAATTTTTTCTTGATTGCATTTATTTGCAAAATTTCTCTAATTCATTGCTCACTATGTGGTTTATAGTTCTTCAACATATCTTCAAGTTCAAGGTATCTAAACATGCTCTTTGACTGTGTTTTTAGGACACGAGGGAATTCAAATTACTCAAACTCTCTTCATATAGGGTTCAAAAAATATTTTCAAGTTTCATAATGTCTGTATGGTTACAAGATACCTCTTGAATCCATTATATTTCCACACTTGAGCTTTTATTCAACTTTTCTATTAAGATCTTTACCTCATTGTATATTCACACTCTATCAACATGGTTTCTATGATCTATCTCAAGGTTTTGAATTCACACAAATGTTTACAAATGCTATCAAACATTGAAAAGAATTTGAATACAATCATTATACCTTTTTAAATGTTGGATTACATTTCTTAATCTTAATTAACACTACACTATGCATGTTATTACCACTGCTATGCACATAGTCTCCATTTATTAAATCTACAAGTGACTTTTTGTGAGTTTATATTCATGGTTTTCTAACTATCATTGGTTTTTAAGCCTATTAGGGCTCTCTAGGATCAATTATAATATCAAATATCTTTTCAAAACACTTGATCTTCACTATAATGCTCCTACACTCCTCTTGATAACTTCTTGGACTCCTTTGTTTGCACAATGACCAATTATAGTTCTTTAAATGTTCTCCTCAAGTTTTAGATTATTGAAGGGATTTACCAAATTTTTCTAAAGGTGGTAGGTCCAAAAACACTTTGTGAGATATTTTAAAATAGTTCGCTACTCCTTTGATATCTCACATAACCTCTTTTATGACTGTAATGAAGACTTATGACTGACTTATGATATTTTGAAATAGTGCATGTAATGAAGACTTATGACTGACTTCTTTCTCCTAACACAATGCATGTCATAATAGATTGGCATAAAAAAAATAATACAACTCAAATTCACATTTGAGTATAGTAGCTAAAAATGCATACCATTTATTCGGTCTCAGCATAAAGTTCTTTTAGGCAATCATCTAAGTCCCACTCATCCATCTTAAATTTGTAGTAGTTAACATTCATATTATTTATTGCCAACAAAAAACAACTTGCATTCAAACAATTTAAGAATATTCTTTACAACACTAACCTTTACCAATAAAATTCTTATAGAAATCACTGTAAAGGTTACCATAAGAGTACAATGGTGTGCTAGCCACCAGGGTAATCTAACTAGTTGGCAATGTCATGTAGCAGTCATGAAATAATTAGGACAACCACTATTCATGAAATTGACACCCTATATTGAAAGTATATATTACGATCCTCTAACAAGGAAATGCACATATGAGAAGGCATTACATTTTTATAGATAGTGTAATGTTCCAAAGCAGAGATTATATTTTCAAATTATACAAACTTAATGTACCAATTCATTTAGAAACAATATATATAATATGGTAATTCCTCATGTGGAAATTCAAAGACAAGCTAAATGAACCTTTGCATGTACTAGATGAGATAAGAAAATGTAATGGATACATTACATTTTGAAAACTTTATAAGAACCAAAACATGCCTGTTATAAATTTCAAAGGTTAGCAGTAATATTTTTGAATCCTGGAATATGAAGTCCATGGAGATTGTATGAAAAAAAGTTAATTTTATTTGAAACTTCTATGAAAGATGATGATGTCAATATTTAATATTCTCACTAAATAATTTGAATGAAGAAGTCAACAATAATAAGTATAGATTGCATAATACAATATGAGTACTACAAACACAAACATAGATTCACACACTCTTACTTTGTGGAACTCTACACAAACACATAAGATATGATAAGAATAACACTTTTAATATACTTAAAATCACCCATATATGATGGTCCCATCGCAAAGAATATAGTACATTTAGGCACTTACAAGCATAAATATATAAGCAATGGTGAATAAATACACAAGAATTAAAAACAAATCTCAAGAAATGAAATCTTGGAAAACAATATATAGGCTCTTATACACCCTAAAATGGGAGTATAACAAACATTTATTCACACACTCTTACTTTGTGGAAGTCTGCACAAACACATGAAATATGATAAGAGTAACACTTTCAATGTACTTAAAAGAACACATACATGATGACACCATCACAAAGAATAGAGTAAATTTAAGATGATTAAAATTAAGTGAAGGTGTTATCATTGATTTAAATATGGTTTTGACTAATTTAACTGTATTTAGTCATAAGCAAAGAAAAACCCCCCGATGACTGTTGATAACTAGCGCTTGATGACCGATGATGACCAGCGCAAACTAGGAGTTGGTATGTGCTTGTTAAGCTCTACCTTAATAAATATGGATGATGACTACATATGTTCCTCCATATATTTTATATATATTAATCTATTAAAGTTCTATAAAAAAAAAACCTTAACACTACAACTTTTACCTATGGCTCTAATTTACTAGTGTCGGACTAGGTGAATTTCCCTCTCTATGAATTAGATTTTGGCTAGGGGAAAATAATTTTCATTATACCTTTACTCAATCCAATATATGGGATGGTCTTTTTTATTCGTTCATACACCAAATATTTTAGCATAAATGTTCTCCTAAATTTGTTCCACTCTCACATGCTCAAATTTGAATAGCTCTGCTAAAAAATATGATATGTACTCGTTGATTCATTCAGTATGCTACTCTTAATATAATAAAAAATAAACATTATCTCTTCTCTTTGATGTTGAAATTTACTTTATTTATATGTAATATTTGTTGATTTTTTCTTAGTTTATGTTCTCTCTGCCCAAAAATTGTTATAGGTTATTATTTTATCTCAATACTAATTACCTAGAAAATCCACTCAATATATATAATCTCACTAAAACTCATCCACTCAATATATACAATCTCAACAAATCTCATTCACCATATAGACATTGGTCATTTTATCAAATCTCATCCACTAAATGCTTTAGGCATTATTTTTCTTCCTTACAAGTTGAAGACTTCACTTTTAGAATAGAAAATCCAAAATTTATACCTTTTTACAAGGACTTCATTTTCATATCCTCTTATTCCCTAACCTTCATCTTAACCATTATTGTATTATTTAGTCTAATTTATTTATTTATAGATATATCCATTAAATTGATCGCATAACATCTTATAAACTAAAACATAAGGAACAAGGATTTAACATACTTATGTTTTAATGATTACAACTAAAAAATAAAATACAAATGCTATAGACCTAAATATAATTAGATCATATTGAGCCCCTATCAAAATAATAGTAACATATTATTGTAATGTGTGACTTAATATGTCCTTATTGAAAATCTCTTGCACAAAATCACTCCCAATTAGTTATGTAAGACACAAAATTAGAGCATATCAAGCCCAAACTTATTTTAGAAAAAATTATCTTTCTCAATGATAAAGCTCATCTATATCTCCATTGGATCACTCACACTTATAATCAACATATTAATATCTATATCCATTCAAATTTATTCATATGCGTTAATTAGTGTGGCCCTGACACCTTCTAGATAATCATTATTGAACACATTATAGAAGGAAATATTTATAAAATTTGATGTAGCCACTTATAAAACATCTCTCCTAGAAAAATATTAGGAGATTATCTCTATATCAACTTTAGATATTTTCCTTCCAAACTACAAGTAGTTATAATAAAAAAAAAAAAATAACTACACTCACCATGAGAAAAAATCAATTACCAAACCTTTGAATACCAATGTTGGATCAAAATACATGGAATCTATAATTGATAACCTTCTTCAAAATTATAGAACATACCTATAAATAGTCTATAAAATCTATTCTATACATATAAAGGTCAAATAAATGAAGAATAAAATTCAAAATTGAGGGAAGATAAACCCATTCATTGAATTAAATTGAGTTCAAAAATATCAATAATAAATTACATATATTAAGTAATTATAACAACTATGGATATTGCATCAAATAAGACACAATCCCAAATTACAATCACCACATGAAAATGAGAAAAGTTTAGTTCTTTTTTTTCTTTCTTTTTGTAGAACCTTATAGATAATTCATTTTCTCCATTTCACACAACCTATTTATTAAACAAAACATAAAATCCTACCAAAGTTATAATATTAATTATAACTACCAATTTTTATTTATTTTAAAATTCCTAACATTAACTATGTCAGTGATATTTTAACCCTGACATGTAAATCCTCTATTCATGAACAAGAACATATTACCTTGAGAATGTTGTAAAATAAATTTTTGATCACTAAATACTATTAGTTGGTTACATTATCTTATTTTGGCTCAAATAATTCTCAACCTAATTGTTTAGATCTACTAGACAGTCTTATTTTTATGAATTTTAAGAGTTTGTCTTCATTAATACATAAATTTTATGAATCTGGTAGGCCCACCCATTTAATAAAATAGAGATTGCATGTCTAATATCTCATGGTAAATTTTTTGTGTGTCGATACCTCTCTCAATCCACATTTTCTTTTTCTGAGGAAATTGTTTTGTCCACTCTTCAACATCTGAAGGCTCTAAGTCACCATCCAACCTTGATTCATGTGGGTAAAGGTCAATAACATTAAAAATGGACTGATATTCAAATGATTAGGTAGATCATTTAGGTAAACATTATCATTTATCCCTTTTAAGATTTTTTAAGGGCTAAGCATTTTAGGTTTTTACTTTTTGATAGGATCCGTAAGGATGCCTCTTATTCCTCAAGTGTACATAAAGCTTATTATTTATTTTATAAACTACATTGATATTCCACACTAGAGCTCACCATCACAAACCCTTTACTTAATAATGGGTTAGCCCCATCTTATATGCCATGGAACAACCATGAAAATGCTATAAAAAAACATATTCCAACTATGAAAATGCTACTTTTGAGTAATTATAAATTCTAAAAATCATCAGGAATACTATATTTTTATTAGAACATTCACACAACCATACTATCAAATAAAGTGTCCAAAATATAAAATAGTACACCAAATAACTATGAGAAGCAAGGGGGATGTTGTGTAAGTATATTCTAATGAAGATCTTCACCCTAGCCAAAAAACATTTGTATCATATACAAGCATGTGTATATCATGACTGTTTCACCAATTTTTATCATATGCATGTGGATTATTGCACTTTCTACTTCACTAATTACTATGCAATGATAACATATTAATGCACCACAAGATAATATGTACTATTATATACATATATATGGGTTTTAAAAAGCTAGCTTATATGCATCTTAAATGAAGATTATGATGTAAACAAATATGAGGACTTGGATCATGCCCTACCTAATTGTTGGTAAGCTCTATTTGAGTGGTTATCTATCCCCTTTATCTCACAATTTATTCCTACCACCTAAGGTATCTTCGAGCTTCTGCTTGTCTAGGTAAGAATACTTTGGATGATGTAATGTAACTTAATTAACTAACTATATTTGATTAGTTTCATCATTTTATCTATTTAACTCTTCCTATTTTATTATTAATATAGTTCACATGGTTTTGTTACATGGGATTGATAATAGGGATAGTCACACATTGACATATTACAAATGTATTATGAGAAACCACCTTCGTGACTACTGGAACAAAATAGTTAGGGTTTTAGGGTCGAAAGCCTTCCCATTCATTACCATCCCCTTTTGGAAGTTATCACTCCACCTTGATTCATATTCAAAAATATTGAGTTGGAATATCCCATTTACTTATCACAAGGTGAAGCATTTGAGTCTCTTCGATTGAAAACAATTCATTCCAATGTGAATGTGTTTAATTAGGTAAATAAAAAGGCCTTTACCACTAGGAAAAAGAAATACCCCATCCCTAAACTACATTTGAAATTATTCTTTCCCATCTCCCAAAATACATTTATAAATCTAGAGGACTAGACGAAGAAGCTATAACAACTATTTTATTTCTTTGAATGGAAAAAAATTGGGTTCATCTCTCTTTATCTACGGAATAATTTAACAATGTTGTCTTAGGTGGTACTTGTAAAGTGACAAATAAATAAATTATAGATTCGCCACTGGCAATTCTGATCCACAAGGCCATAAAAATATGGATAACCAATATATTTTGTATATAACTCAATCTATCAAAGTTATATAAAAGAGAACATTTAACTACAACTCTTAATACTACTAACCATAGGAAATACACTCAATATATACAATCTTACGAAACTCAACAACCATATAAAGATTTGTCATTCTATAAAATATCATCAAGTAAATGCTAACATGTTTATCTCCATATTTGAAATTACTCGTTATTTATCTTTTTTCACAAGTTTAAGATCTCACTTGCAGAAAAGGAACACTGAAACTTTTACTATTTGTTTTTTTATTTATTTTTATTACAAAGAGGTGCATATTTCAGGGAGAGGGTTACAAGGAGTTCATTCACATATCTTATGATTACATAACCTTCCTCTCATACATTATTCATTTTTCATATTTTTTTAAAACACACACTCTCTCTCACACACACACTAACACACACACACACACACACAAATAGAGAGAGAGAGAGAGAGAGAGAGAGAGAGAGAGAGAGAGAGAGAGAGAGAGAGAGAGAGAGAGAGAGAGAGAGAGAGAGAGAGAGAGAGAGAGAGAGAGAGAGAGAGAGAGATTAAATTGATCACATAAATTCTCAAAAATATTTTCTATTAATCAATACAACAAAACCAAATTCAAATTTTACTATTTGTTTTTTTATTTTTATTTTTTTATTATGGGGAGGTGCATATAGGGGGAGAGGGTTACAAGGACTTCATTCACATATCTTATGATTACGTAACCTTCATCACATACATTATTCTTTTTTCATTTTTTTTTAAACACACACACACACACACACACACACACACACACACACACACACACACACACACACACACACACACACACACAGATATATATATATATATATATATATATATATATATATATATATATATATATAGAGAGAGAGAGAGAGAGAGAGAGAGAGAGAGAGAGAGAGAGAGAGAGAGATTAAATTGATCACATAAATTCTTAAAAACTAAAACTTGAGGAGCAAAAATTTGGAATACATATTTTCTATTAATTAATACAAAAAAACCAAATTCAAATGATAATACATTTAAATATAATTAGAGAACATCTAGACCCCTAAAATAACTAAGAGTCATGTATAATAAATCACCTGAAATTAGTTTTTGGTGACACAAAATTAATCTATATCAAGCTCATTACTATTTTAGAAAAATTATCATTATGAATGATAAATCACATTTATATATTCATTTTATTTATTTTCACTTATAATCATCATATGAACATCAATATCCATCCATATACCTTCTTACATGTGGATTAGTTTGGTCATGTCACCTTGTAGATAATTATCACTCAACACATTCTATGAGAGAATTAGAAATTTCTATTCAATTACTTCAATAAAATATCTCCTATATAACTATTATGAGATTATTACAAGTTTATATCTACATAAGTACCTTCTATACTACACTCATATACAATATAAAAACACAAATAACTATACTCACTATGAGAAATAAGGAATTATCAAATCATGAAATTGCACTCTCACAAATGTACTATTTGTCATTAGATTGACAAAAAATATCTTCTTTATAAGTTAAATATTGAATCATAATATTAAGGTAGAGTTATTGATCAATAATGGCATAAAATATTGTCTCCTCTCACGAGGTGATCAAGTCATTGCTAGATATTTTTTGAAGAACCGATTATTTTTCCCAAATGAAGTTTTATTTGATGTTGTTTCTCTCTCTACCTCTTTGGTAGAATATACAATAGTGTGGAATTATCGATACATGCACTTTTATATTGGTTCTGTGTACAAGATCATCTCTAAGGCCATGGTCCATGGACTTCCTTAGCCATTTCATTCTTTGCCTATTTACCCTAGATGCCTTTACCACAAATAACATATGTTTTTGTTTGACCTAAGTTCCTTACAAGCCAAGGATCATCTCAATGTGGTACTTATTGATCTGTGCAGACCCCTACCTACTTATTTTTAAGGACTTAAGTACTTTAATTTGTTCATTGATGATTTATATCACAAGACATGGGTGTTATTTATGAATAATAAGAGTGAAGCCTCAAATTGTTTTAAGGTATTTTACCACTTTGCTGTCACCCAGTCAGGGAGGCCTCTTTGACTCCTCTACTTAGATCAAGGGGAGAATTCACATCAAAGGAATTCTTATCATTCTTCAAGAAACAAGATATCAAATAGCACCTGAATACTCCCTATATGACACATAAAAATGATATAGTAGAGTGACAAAATCATTTAGTCATAGAGAAGGCTCATTGTATGCTTTGCATTATGAAGTTAGATGCACCATTTTGGATAGAATTAGTCTAGACAACTGTATATCTTCTCAACATGGCACCCATAAATATCTTGCATGGAAAAACATTGAAAGAGGTATGGAATGGTCATAAAAAATTGATATCTTATCTTAGAGTGTTTGGTTGTACATCTTATATGCATGTCCTCACTAAAAAGAGGAAGAAGATCTAACTGAAGACACTTCAGTGCCTTCTGTTAGGGTATGGTACTACCTCGAAAGTATATTGTCTAATGGATCTTGAGACAAAGAAGATAAATGAATGTCAAGACGTGGTTTGTGATGAGTCATAATTTGATTTATTATCACTGAAGGAGCCATAACATACCACCTCTCATAGAATGTTCCCACAATTAGATGATGAGAATGAATAATCTTATCATAAAGAAAGGTAGCTACAAGGAGAGTTATTCATTGATCATGGAAATTTGGAAGATAATTCTTCATCAAATTAGTAGAAGCATCATTGTCTAAAATGGGTAGATAGAACCATCAAGGATTCACACCTAAACTCTAATCCAGATAATTTATCAAGAGTTTGGACCAGAAGATAGGTGAGATAGGTAGTTAATATTGCACTGATGAGTTTAGTAATTGGCAGCACCAAACTAGTGATAGTTTGAGAGGCTTTATATCAACCTTAGTGTAAGAAGGCCATGTATGCTGAATATGATTTCCTCATTAAAAATGGGACATGAGAACTTGTAGATATACCTATAGTAAATAAATCCATTGGATACAAATAGATTTTTAAGACAAAATACAAGGTAGATAGATCTATAGACAAATATAAAACATGACTTGTTACAATGGATATGCTGAGTAAGAAGGAATTGATTGTGAGTAGATATTTGAACCCACTACTAGGATTAAGACCATGAGAGTTTTTTGCACACTTGTAGTACAAAAGGGATATAAAATTAAATAGATGGATATGAAAAGTGAATTCTTGAATGGTGATCTCAAATAATAAGTGTACATGACCCAACCATAAGGCTTCATTAACAAACATCAATCACATAAAGTATGTCATCTAATTAAGTCACTTTATTGACTTAAGTAAACACCAAGGGCATGGTATATTAAGAATCATGATCATATATTGTAGCATAGATTCATTCCTACCCCGTTAGATATAAATTTATATATCAATAAGGTAGGCACAGAGATTGTCATTTTGGTTTTGTATGTGTAAAATCTTGTGATCCCAAGAAGTTTAGATGATCTTACTAAAGAAGTGAATAATGACTTGAATAAAGCCTTAAACATGATATATTTGGGGTTACTTCATTATTATGTTGGCTTGGAGATATGGAAAAATAAGAATAATATTTTTGTTTCACAGATGAAATATGCCAAGATGTTTTTTTGAGAAATATGGAATGACAAATTATAAACCAATGTCAACTCCAATGGATAAAGGTTTACAACTATCTCAACTTCAAGAGTCACCTCAAATCACTATAGGTATATTATTGGGAGTCTCATTTACTTGACTTAAACAAGACTAGACATATGCTTTGTTGTCATCTATCTTTCAAGAGTCATACAAGAACTAAAGAAGTGTCATTATGTTGTAGTGAAGAACGTTTTGATATATGTTTGATGTACAATTTATTATGGTCTAGAATACAAGAAGAACTCAAATTTGTTCTTCTAAAGTTACACATACTCAGACTATGATGGATCTATTGATAATAGGAAATCAACCTTAGGGTATGTTTTTCATTTCAGTTCTAGACCAATTTCATGGATAAATAAGAAGAAATATTTATTTGATCTCTCATCCATAAAAGTAGAATACCATGTCACATGAGTAATTATGTGTAAATCAATTTGATTACAATGCATTCTATTTGACAAAGACATTTATGAAGATCAGTGACCAATCATTTTTTGTTATAATCAGGGTGTCTTAAAGCTTGTCAAGAATCCAATATTTCATGAGAAGATAAAAAATATAGAGGTCTAGTGACACTATATTTGAGAACAAGTTTTTAACCACCACATCCAGCTCCATTACTACCCAATAGATTCATAGGTAGTAAGTATACTCACCAAGTCACTTGGCAAGGTAAAATTTGATCTTTTTTAGGGCTGCATTTGTAAAAACCATGTAATAAACGGGGGAATGTTAGCATAGCATTGATATTATATTTTTTAGTTTTATTTAAGTTATTAGTTAGGTACATCAGTTATATGCTTACGGACCTGGTAGTTAGAGATATATAGCTATTTTTTTATTGTATCTAATCTCTTGTTCTCTATGTAATCTCTGGTAATGCCAATGTGGAAAGAAATGGAAATAGAGGTTTAGTGATGGGGTCGTATGGCAGGTGTGTACAGCAGTGACAAAATAGATCACAGATATCCCACATGCAAGCTGGGAAAAAGGCAAAACCCTGCCAGTTGGTGTGGTGGTTGCTTCCACTCTGTTTCGTTGAAAAGTCAAGGAAGGTGAAGAAGTCTGAATGGGTGGATAGAGGGTGAGTGGGGACAGTGCTTGAATCATTTCAAAATAATTTAATTTATTCTGTGGTGTAGACCATCCAATGTGGCCAGCACCATCCCCAATTGACGTCTTGTCTCTCCATTTATTCTTCCTTTTAAGTTATATTGTATGAAACATTCAACTTTCTATTTATCTTTTAAATATATAGAAAATATTATAAATTGCAGCTGTTTTATAAAATTTAATTGGGTTTGAAACTTATCAATTTTGAAGACTCAATGCAACCTAGTAAACCTGCCGATATGCGTTGTGAATAGATTGTGATCATGAATTATTATATTCAATTTGAATGTTAAACATTTGTCCTCCAGCGGGTGGCACTAATGCGTAACATGCTTCAGAAACAAGTGACTCTTATCTTATTCCCCAGGGCTGAAGGCATAAATAAATATTCCCCAGCCGGCTCTACCTTTCCCAACTCAGTATGCAGAGAAACGTGCGGGAAGGGACGTGAGATTATAAAATTTAATTGTGTTTCAAACATACCGATTTGGAAGACTCAATACAACATATTACATAAATTTGCACGTGTTAAAAGATTTGCAACGCGGCAATACATATATTATATGCAACAAAAATAACATATCGCGATTGAAACCTACTACCTTATTAAAAATGTGTTGATTTGGGACGGGGTGACGAATTCTTATAGCTTATAAAAGGCTAGCTTATATGCGGTCGAAAGGAAGCTCGTGATGTAATTAAAATTTTGCTGCACCGTCCAAAATTCAAATAACCATGAATATGAATATGAATATGAATATGAATATGAATATGAATGTAAAGGAAGAGAGTCGTATACCTGCAAATGCAAATGCAAATGTGGTGGACGATCATAATAATACTTGTGTACCTCTGAGTAACATGGACTTATACACGCCTGACTCTCACGAGAAGGTGATTTATGTTTTCGAAACTCCCACACTGCCACTGTCACCAAGCATGTTGGAAGAAGGGCTGGGCAAAGTGCTTGTACATTTTAGAGAATGGGCGGGCAGACTTGGCAACGACGCTAGCGGTCGACCTGCTATTTTTCTTACCGACGAGGGCGTCGTTTATATAGAAGCAACCGCAGATGGGGACTTGGCTCATGCCCTGCCTAGTTTTTGTGCTCCTCATTCTGCCCACTTTATCTCACAATTCCTTCCTTCCACCCAAGGGGTCTCCGAGCTTCTGCTTGTCCAGGTAAGAATACCATGCAACTAAACAATATATATTTGTTGAAGGCTTAAATAGACTTAATTTCATGCATTTCTGTATTTAACTCATTTTTTATTATTACTACAGTTGACGCGGTTTCATTGCGGGGGATTGGTAATAGGCATAGCCTGGCATCACCATGTTACAGACGGATTTGGAGCAGCCGCCTTCATGACTGCATGGAGTAAAACAGTAAAAGGTCTTACAGTCGACCCCCTTCCCGTTCGTGACCGCTCCCTTTTGGCAGCTAGGACTCCGCCGCGATCCATATTCCCTCATACCGAGTTTCAAGCTCCCACTTATTTACCACAACCTGAAGGATCTGAGGCTCTTCTCTCAAAAACCATTCATTTCAGTGTGAATGTGTTGAAGCAGATGAAGCAAAAGGCCTCCGCCACCAGGAACGGAACGGCCCTTCCATACACCACATTTGAAAGTTTGCTTGCCCATCTTTGGAAATGCATATCTGCAGCTCGAGGACTAGATGAAGAAGCCATAACAACCGTTTTTATTTCCGTGAATGGACGAAATAGGCTTCATCCCCCTTTGCCTTCGGAATACTTTGGCAATGTCGTATCAGGCGCTACTTGTACAATGGCATCTAAACAGGTTGTAGATCAACCATTGGCGGGTTTGATCCACAAGGCCATAGAAAATATGGATGACGACTACATTCGTTCCTATATAGATTTTATAGAGTTGAATCTATCAAAGTTCTGTAAAAAAGAACTCCTCAGCACAACAACTTTTACCTGCGGCTCTAACTTGCTAGTGTCCTGCTGGGTGAATTTCCCTCTCTATGAATTAGATTTTGGCTGGGGTAAACCACTTTTCGTTAGCCCGTTACTCAATCCAGTAGATGGGATGGTTTTCTTGATTCCTTCCTATACCAAAGATGGTAGCATAGATGCTGTCCTAAATTTGTTCCACTCTCAGATGCTCAAATTTGAACAGCTCTGCTACAAAATACGATATGTGCTCGTTGATTCATTCAATACGCTACTCTTAATATAATAAAAATTAAATATTCTCTCTTCCCTTTGATGCTGACATTTACTTTATTTATATGCAAGATTTGTTGAACATCTCTTGCACCAAATCACTATCAATTGGTTTTTGTGAAACACAAAAATAGAACATATGAAGCTCAAATTTATTTTAGAAAAAATATCTTTTTCAATGAGAAAGCTCATCTATATCTCCATTGGATTGTTCACACTTATAATCAACATATGAATATCTATATCTATTCACATTTTTTCATACATGTTAATTAGTGTGGTTCCATCACTATCTAGATAATTACTGTCGAACACATTATAGAAGGAAAGATTTATTAAATTTGATGCAACCACTTATAAAAAATGTCTCCTAGAAAACTGTTAAGAGATTATCTCAAGATAAGATTTAGATATTTGCCTTCCAAACTACATTTAGTTATAACAAAAAAATACGAATAATTGCACTCATTTTGAGAAAAAACCAAATACCAAACCATGAATACCAATGTTGGAGCATAATAATTAGAAGCTAGACTTTGATAACCTTCATAATTCTAGAACATACCTGAAAATAGTATATAAAATCTATTTTACACAACATAGAGCACAAATAATTGAAGAATCAAATTCAAAATTGAGGGCAAAGGAACCCATTCATTGAAATAAACTGAGTTGAGAAATATCAATAATAATTACATATATTAAGTAATAACAACTATGGATACTGCATCAAATAAGACACAACCCCCAATTACAATCACCACATCAAAATGAGAAAAATTTAGTTCTATTTTTTTCTTTTTTCTTTTTTCTTTTTTCTTTTTTCTTTTTTCTTTTTTGTCTCCTTCTACACAACTCCTTTTCTCCATTTCACACAAACTATATATTAAAAAGACATAAAATCCTACCAAAGTTATAATATTAATTGTAACTACCAATTTTTATTTATTTTAAAATTCCTAACATTAACTATGTCAGTGATATTTAAAACCTGACATGTAAATCCTCTATTCATGAACAAAAACATATTATCCTTACTTTTAGAAGAGAGAATTCAAAATTTTTACCTTTTTACAAAGCTCATCCACCATATAGACATTGGTCATGTATGCAAAGCTCATCCACCAAATACCTTAGTCATTGTTCTTTTTTTCGTTGAGTTTAAGATCTCACTTTTAGAAGAGAAAATAAGAAATTTTTACCTTTTTACAAGGACTTCAGTTTCATACCATCTTACTCCCTAACCTTTATCTCAACATTATTTTAGCGTTTAGTCTAATTTATTCATTTTTAGATATATCCATTAAACTGATCACATAGCTTCTCATAAACTAAAACCTAAGGAGTAAGGATTTAGCATACTTATGTTTTAATGATTACAACTATAAAAATAAAATACAAATGCTATAGAAGTAAACATAATTAAATCATATTGAGTTTCCTATAAAAATAATAGTAACAAATTATTGTAGTGTGTGACTTAGTATCTCCTTATTGAACATCTCTTGAACCAAATCAATCACAATTGGTTATGTGAGACACAAAATTAGAGCATATAAGGCCCACATTTAGTTTTAAAAAATTATAAAAAATCAAATACAAATACTGTGGACCTAAATATATTTAGATCATATTGAGCCCCCTATAAAAATAATAGTAACAAATTATTTTAATGTGTGACTTAGTATGTCCTTATTGAAAATCTCATGCATCAAGTCACTCACAATTGGTTTTTGTGAGACGCAAAATTAGAGCATATCAAGCCCAAACTTATTTTATAAAAATTATCTTTCTCAATGAAAAATGTCATTTATATCTTCATTGGATTGTTCACACTTATAATCAACATATGAATATCTATATCCATTCACATTTCTTCATATGTGTTAATTATTTTGGACTCATCACCTTCTAGATAATCACTATTGAACACATTATAGAAGGAAAGATTTATAAAATTTGATGCAGTAATAATATTAAAGGAGGCATTGAAAATTTATGGACCATCAATAAAATTACATGTGTTATCCCCTTCTTTTCATCTTTATTCAAATAAGACTCCATCTCACATTGGGATTTCAACCCTGGTTATTTGTGGGTATGGGATTTCTATCTCATAATAGTGGGAATACCATCCCCAATTGTTGATCCTCCATATAGCTTCCTCCTTTGATCTCTGAGTGGGTGAGGGGAACATCTAAATTGAGCACTTGCACGTAATGAAGACTTCCGACTGACTTCTTTATCCTAACATAATACATGTCACAACATATTAGCATCAGCAAAAATAATAATATAACCCAAATTCATGTTCAAGTACAGTAGCTAAAAATGCATACCATTTACTTGATCTCAACATAAAGTTCTTTGAGGCAATCATCAAATTCCCAGTCATTCATCTTAAATCTGCAATAATTAAAATTCATTGTATTTATTTCTAACAAACAAATTGCATTCAAAAAAGATAAGAATATGATTCACAAAACTAACCCTTACCAATGAAATGCTTATAGAAATCATTGTAAAGGTCATTGTGAGAGTACAAAGGTGTGCCAACTAGTAGGGTAATCTGACTAGTTGGCAATGTTATGTAGTAGTCACAAAATAATTAAGATGACTACTATTCATGAAATTGACACCCTATATTGAAAGTATATATTACAAGACTCTAACAAGGAAATTTACCTATGAGAAGGAATTATATTTTCTATAGATAGTGTAACGTTCTAAAGAAAAAAATTGTCTTTTCACATTATACAAAATTAACATACCAATTCATTTGGAAATAATCTATATAATATGGTAGCACCTCATGTGGTGATTCAATGACAAACTAAATGAACCGTTGTATGTACTAGATGAGATAAAAAAAATGTTGTGGATACATTACGTTTTGAAAACTTTAAAAGAGCCAAAACATGTCTATTGTAAATTTCAAAGGTTAGCAATAATATTTTTGAAGTCCAGAATATGAAGTCCATTGAGATTGTATATAAAAAAAATTAATTTCAGTTAAATTTTTTATGAAATACATTTATGGAAATATTTATTAAGCTCATTAAACATTCTAAATTAAGAAGTCAACAATAATAAGTATACATTACATAATACAATGGGAGTACTACAAACACAAACAAGGATTCACACACTCTTACTTTGCGGAAATCTACACAAACACATGAGATATGATAAGAATAACTCTTTTAGTGTACTTAAAATAACTCTTTTATTGATGGTTACAATTATGCAAGGACACTGACTTCCATAAGAACTTCAAAGTAGAAAGGTATGAAACTGTTTCATGGGTATAGGCTTTAAACATCCTATATTCTCATGTTACCTTTGAAACTAGAGACCCTTGTATGATATGGGTGAAAAGTATGAAAGATGATATGTTGCAATATTACATCTTTCATGTAATGCATTATATATTGATGTCTAATTAATCAATTTCAATCCAACAATATACTTACAAACACATGCTAAAAGTGGACCTGATGAGAAATATGACAACACAAGTAGTTTTATAGGATGTAACCATAATGCATGGTGTTAACAACAGCATCAAAAACATTGATGTTGAGTACCATGTAATTTTTATTTCCCCCACATACTATATACATTGACAAATTTGAGGTGATTATAGTTTGTGTTATATGTTCCCATTACCCAGGTCAATAATAATGGAGTTCAAATTGAAAATGAGGGAGAAGGCATAGATGTCAGATATTTATAAACCAAAATTCATGATGTATCAGATATGGATATGCAAGGATTAAGATGTGAACTAGAAGGTATTGCATCAAATCAGGCAGATGACACTAAAGACTAGTTGAGGGGGTCTAATAATAAGTCTAGTAACTAGTTGCATTCATATGTTTTTCATATTTTTTGACATTTTAAACTAGATGCTTTTCACTTTATGAATAGATATCATATACTTCCATAGTTGATGATGTTGAGGCTCTGATATGTAGAGCATGAGAGATATTTGACATATGTTGTGAAGTGGATATAAGCATAGAAACTATGAAATTATTTCAAAACTATATAGGACATGTTCAAAATAAGGTTCAAAGTAGAGCGATATCAAATGCACAATACCCAATGCCTCATCTATTCCAAAAGGTATAGGATGGGCATGAAACTTGCACTTGCAGACAAAGAGACTTCATAGAAAATATAAATAGATGTAGATATTAGATCATGTTGTATGAGACCACACTTTTTATAACCCCACCTTGTAATAATCTGAAATGACAAGTCTAGGATTATGTTATTAATAGGGCAGTGAATCAAGATAGGGTGGACATAATAGAGATAATGCATCCTAATTACATCCCTCTATAGGTTTCAATGACATCACAATAATAATAAATGCATGCAACAATAATAAATGCATGTAATGAAAAATAAATACCTTTTTTTAAGGTGAACAGTTCTCTTAGACTACCCACATGTTGTAATATATTACATAAATGTACTATCTCTTGAAGAATTTTCTAAATTATATTTGAAACCTACCCTGAGGAATGCTGCAAAACTAGCCATTGTTTTAAACATAAATTGAATTTATAAATATTATATAAATAAATAATGTTACTAAAATTATATAAACAAATAATGTAATAGTTATGAGGTTCATTTGATTGGTTAGTAGCTTTAGTACCTTGTTCATGCTTAGAATATTCTCTTTAGTCCTCTTTTTACAACTATTTTTTTCATCAATTACCTTTTGACAACTACTTTTATGATGGTGGTCATCTTCAATTATATTACTTTTTTGATGGTGGTCATCCTTTATCCCTTAGTAGGAATATTATTTTTACCCAAACTCTATGTGATTCCCTCATCTCACTAGGTAAATGCAAAGAGAGTACCCCTTAGAGGAATAGGATGAACTAAAGTGATCAAATGCAAGAAAATATTACCCATTAGAGGATCAAAAAAGAATTTAAGCAATACCCAAAAATAATAATATAATGTACATCATCACCAACCACTCTTATTGTAACATAACTACTACCACTATGAGATTGTCCATATCAATGGAACAAAATAGATGTCTCATACTAGTATCTAAAAATCATAAATCACCTACAATAAATAAACAAAAATGTATTTCAGGATCACCAATTTAACCTCATGCCCATATAGGAGATTCGATGATTGAGTTAAGGAAATCTTCTAGGGCATGTAAACTATATTAATAGATATTCTCTTGCTCTCTTCATCACATTTTCCCATGTTGGATATAACCCAAATGCACCTTAGATATGTAATAATATTTGGATATGGCCTAGGCAAGGTGGGGAAATTTATTAGTTATGGAGATTAAAAAACTTGGATTGTATCCTACAAAGATTTAGGAAAAATGTGAAAAATATATAAAAAAAGAAATAAATCAATCATTGGTATGAGGAGGTGAATAACTTTTCTCTTAACACACACTACTCTTCATTTATAACATTTTTGATAGACTTTGGGCATTGTGTTGGTCATTTAA
>JARHVA010002498.1:2515000-2522084 GCA_037957365.1 Torreya grandis
ATAAGGCTTGTATCCTTTTTTGGACATTTATCCTTATTGGGAGTATCTGATAGACCTTATCAAATAAATGATGAAATTTTAAAGGACCCTTTTGGGCCATGAAACTTATACTTGTCTTGCCTAACACAACTCCTAAGACATAATATACTTCCTTGTTTAAGGCACCCCTCAACTAACCCTCCAAATTCACAAAGCTCCTAGGTTTGGGAAATTTACACACAAATATTTCAAATTATTTAATTTTTTTGATGCCCTTATGGATCCCCCATATTAATAAGTCATTTTTTACCCTACTTATTTAGACAAATTTACTTTTCCTTCACTACCCTTACTTCACTAGGTCTTATAAGCCCTCAACACAACACAATACTCAAAATATGTACTTATGGAGAGTGTCCAGGTTTAAAAATAGGTTAAATATTTATATTACCTTAAATATAGAAATATTACAAAATTTCACAATGTTTAGATTGTTGAAACTCATTCTAAACCCCAAACCCTAATCTTATGGTTTTCATGGCATGAACAGGCTTGAGAGGTCTTGAAATTCATTATCTCAAATTACACATCACATCAGAAGATGCACCTTCTTTTTTAGGGTCTAGTTTCAACTAATATAACTCTAAAAATAGGCTATATCTCTTATATAATCCATTTCATGGCTACAACAATCAGATTATTGACAACTGTACATGTTTTCTTTGACTATGTGTAGGTTTAGACTGACAGTTAACACTTAAAAAGTGTTTCAAGGACTCTAAAGGGTTCTCTAATTAATTATTCATCTTTCCCAAACAAGATTACAACTCTTAAATGCTTATTCATATCTCTCTTTATGCTTATTCATATAGTATGCTCAAAGTTTCTTTTATTATGAATAAGGTGATGACTGTGTAACATAATTTGATCATTCTAATAGGGAACTAAGCAACACATGCTTGGTATCAACAATATACATGCTATTAAGTATCACCATATTTTATTTTTATTACAATCATACTAATCTCACTAGAACAATTGATGTTTGCATACTTTAGATGATCAATACTATGAAGATGGGTGTAATAATATACTACTTTCTCTAAGTTTCCTTATTTGAAATGTTCACCATTCACTTTAAAGACCTATAAGGCTCATGTAACCTTAAAATATCATATACCACAAAGGATTTCCTCACTCTTAAACAATTGTTTAATCAAATCATGCTTTCTTGACTATACTTAGTAGTCCTTCTTGACTTGTATATTACACACCAACATGAATATGGTCATGGAATCAAGGGCTCGTTCAAAGTAACAATAAACTAGTTCAATCATATACATTGAAATAATAACTCATATATCAAGACATATTTCTATATTCATAGCATGATGCTCTTTTACAATATAGTTCTATCTTGGACTTGATGTACTTCTTGAGGAGTTTCCTTTTCATTCATATTCATAGACTTTCACTCTTCTCCATTCTTGGAGGTCTCTCTACCCTCTCTTTCTCACTCTGAAACCTGTGTTCTTTGCACTTAAACCTATAACAAACACATTAAAAAACTAGATATGGATTCATGGATCCCTCAATACAATCCACAATAAATTTGAAGCAACATTAGATAAAGAAGGGGGTCACAAAACTCATACAACTTTATTTATTCAATAATTTATCTTCTCTTTATTCAATAGTTAATAAAAATGATTAACTACAGTTTGTGATTTTTTTTTGTAAATTATTGCTAATTGGTTTTTATAAGTGTATATTAAGTGGTATTAATAATACATGGGGAGTGTTATAGAAATGCAAGAGAATTCCATAAGTTCATATGGAAGAAATCAAATGTATTGGAGCATCTGAATGTAGAATTAAAAACATTGCATGAAATATCATGTGTGGTGACCAAGTCCATCAATTGGAGGCAGCTTAGAAACACAACAAATTTTAGGTGGCCTAATGGATTGCAATGGGTGAATGTTATCCTATATTACAACATGGTGTATCCTGCCTACCACATTCTGATGGTGAGCTATGAGTACATGATATTAATAGAAAAGATCGATCATGATTTCTACATATAGTGGTCATATGAATGGCCATAGGATGATTCAATTTTTCCTAATCTGTGGGGTATTCTTGGTGCCATTCCAAAATATTTGAGGCCCTTTTGGAGAATTTATTACTAGTGAAGTTTTTTAATTATCTGGATGTCTATGTACGTCTGGATCAAGTATGAAATATATTTGTTGGTGCTAAAATACCATTCAGAGTACATTTTAAACTATATAGTGTTCAAAAAAACCTCTTTTAGGCCTTCAACCTTTATTTCATACAACCATATGCAATATTATGGAAGAGATATATAATCTCACATAGCACAAATTTTCCTCTCATCCAGCTGGGCTAAAGTATTTCAAGAATGGAACCACTATTTTTTACATGCATATTGTAGAGGATAAAAGTGATGGTGACTACAATTGATTGGATGAAAGTGACAGTCTGAAATTCAATAGAATAGTTTTATAAAAATACATTTCAATATTTATAAACAATTTAATTTATTTCTAAAGAAAGTGCATATTTGTGTATTACATATTTATTGATGTTCTTGATGTTGATGTTAGTTGTTGTTCTTGATGTTGATTGATGCAGATAATAAGCTACTTATCTCACACTTTAATTTTTTCTTGATTGCATTTATTTTCAAAATTTCACTAATTCATTGCTCACTATGTGGTTTATAGTTCTGCAACATATCTTCAAGTTCAAGGTATCTAAACATGCTCTTTGACTGTGTTTTTAGGACATGAGGGAATTCAAATTACTCAAACTCTCTTCATGTAGAGTTTAAAAAATATTTTCAAGTTTCTTAATGTCTGTATGGTTACAAGATACCTCTTGAATCCATTATATTTCCACACTTGAGCTTTTATTCAACTTTTCTATTAAGATCTTTACCTCATTGTATATTCACAATCAATCAACATGGTTTCTAGGATCTATCTCAAGGTTTTGAATTCACAAAAATCTTTACAAATGCTATCAAACATTGAAAAGCATTTGAATAAAATCATTATACCTTTTTAAATGTTGGATTACATTTCTTAATCTTAATTTACACTACACTATGCATGTTATTACCACTTCTATGCACATAGTCTCCATTTATTAAATCTACAAGTGACTTTTTGTGTGTTTATATTCATGGTTTTATAAATATCATTGGTTTTTTAAGCCTATAAAGGCTCTCTTGGATCAATTATAATATAAAATATCTTTTCAAAACACTTGATCTTCACTATAATGCTCCTACACTCCTCTTGATAACTTCTTGGACTCCTTTGTTTGCACAATGACCAATTATAGTTCTTTAAATGTTCTCCTCAAGTTTTAGACTATTTAAGGGATTTACCAAATTTGTCTAAAGGTGTTAGGTCCAAAAACACTTTGTGACATATTTTAAAATAGTTCCCTACTCCTTTGATATCTCACTTAACCTCTTTTACTACAATTTGTATACTCACAGCCTGAGTATGCCCTTTCTAAAAGGACAATGTCATCCTCAAATTAGTTAACATAAAAAGTGACATTCAGAATGGTCTCACATATATTTATTAACATAAAAAATCACTCACCATATTCAAACTAAATTTAAAAAAACAATACACTATGAGTCTTTTCCCCTTGAGCAAATAATAAGCAGTTAGTCTTTATTTCTATACATAGAAAATAGGGTTTCTGACATGTTGTTAAAAATTGAAGTTATCGTTCATATTATTTTGGGTCTTGAGTCCTTATTTGTTTTAGTAGACATAAAAAAATGATCACAAAACAAAAATTGAATTATTTTTGAAACAAATATAACTACCTAAAGTACTTATCAATAGTTCTTTACAAGACATTTGGTACCTTGACATAAGTTTCATGGTTGATTTTCCATACAAGTGACTTATGCATATGTGTAAATGTGTCTATGATGTAATTTTTATGCTTTCCAAATCATTTGATGTTGATGTTATTTGATATTTGTTTGTGATGTTAGTTGATGTAATGAATAAAGAAGGAATTAGCCATGTAAGTTGATGTTCTTAAACTATATTAAATTATTGTGAATCATGTATATTTCACTTGAAGGCCTTTGAGGCCATGTATTTATTCATATTTATGTGGAGTTGTAGGTTGTTGAATGATTGGTGGAGACAACCTATTTAGGGATGTAGGTTACAATCGTAAAAGGAAGATATTGGAATGTTTAGTTACAGATCAGAGTTGGATTTTAAGTGTGGTAAACATCATTATATAGGTTGGGAAAGTAGAAACCTTCAAATATTTGTTATAATATAAGTAACAAGGTGAAACTAAGAGTAAAATAGACCATTGAATCCTTAAGGCCCAGTAAAAATGTTGTCTCCATCATAGAATGAGGCAATCCTTTGGCTTTAAGACATCAAGAACTATATGATGAGATGATGATTGAGAGATGAATGTGTGGTTACTATATAGGGGAAGATTTTTTATTTGAATATAAAGGTAGTGAGATTCTATTCATAGTTAACAAAAGGATCAACTCTATTACACAGTCCATAACCCTTGTTTTGGTAGATGTTGGAATGGATATACATTGGGAGAGAGGTAAGATCATTATGAAAGTAAGTTGTTGATGTGAAAAATGAGGAGAGAAGATCTTAATGATAATTTTGGAAAGAAAGCGACACTAGAATGGAAGTTGACAATATACAAGCCATGTTTCTATACTTAAATTATTGTTTCATGACTAGAATGACTGATCTTTGAGAGAATCCATACGATCAATGAGTTATTGGCTTCTAAAACGTGTTGTTAAGTGCATTGTGGAGGTTTGAAAGTGGTTTATAATCTCTCTTTGGTTGAAACATTGTTTTTTGGTTGTCTAATAGGGGCACAATCCTATAGGAAACCCTTGTAATCTGTATATTTCAAGGGAAATTGAGTTAGAATATGTGAATAGAGGATTGGATTTTGGTTTTCAAAGGTTAGATGAGTTGTATAAGGGTAAGACCATATTCATGATTTCAAGACATACATACCATATTTTATGAACATTCATAAATAATCAAGCCTATATGATACAAGATCAAGCAAGTTTATAATTAATAGACAAATGTCATGGCTCCAAAAATTCCTATAAACTATGTAATTATCATTCATTTTTGATTAGTTTATATTTAAAAATAAAAAATAATCCACATGATTAGAAGAAGATGCAAAAATAGGTTAGTAGGAACCTTGAGGGACTTTAAAATCCATGATGGTAAAGCCCAAGATATGTTTATCAATAAGATGTTATAGTAGATTCTGATAAGAAATGAATTTGTATTTTTTCTAGTTAAACAACTTCTGAACATTAGCCATCCATTCATTCATAAATGAATTAAATACACAAGATGAAGTAAGCAATTATTCGAAAATAAACATCAATTTTATAGATTAAAATTTTAATAAGCATGTGATTCAATTGATTTCCATCCAAAGTCATAAGCATAATCATGTAATACCAGACACATGAGTCATTGCACATAACTAATTATCATTATTCGTATATGTAATACCACATATATTGGGAAACTTCCCATTGGCTTTTTGAAAATAAGATATCAAACACTGCCTTCAAAATATATAGTTAATGATCATATATGGAAATTATTCCTTCATGCTTCATGTACATGGCCCACATAGTCTTTGCTCTTGCATCATAGACTACTTTTATGTAGGAATAGGTAACTTATAGATTGACAAACTTTATTTAAGCATCCATCTTCTCATCCCTTAGGTGTGAGAAGTGCATGGTGTAACTTCTCAACCTATTTGGTCTTGTCAGCCAACATAGTTTCTCTAAAAATATTTTAATTTCAATTTTTAAAAGAGGGAAGAAAGAAAACATTATGTAACATGATGAGAAATCAAAAATTAAGGGCAGCCAAAGGATCCCATACATATCTTGAGAAATAGTCATTGGGAGCTTTGAGGACACCCTCTTTACCTTGGGTCTACTCCATCCCCTCCTCTTTACAGTATTAAAAAAGGGCAATGTAACAAATCAAAAGAGGGATGCATGGTTTACAAATATTAAACATTTTACATATACGTCAAGAATATTAAAACATCCATTGAAAATACATAGACCATCAATAAAATTATGTGCGTTATCCCCTTGTTTTCATATTTATTTGGTAAATATTCCATCTCACACTAGGATTGTACCCCTGGTTATTCATGGGCAGGGGATGGTTGTCTCATAATAGTGGGAATACCATCCCCAATTGTTAATCCTTTATATAGCTTCCTCTTTCGATCTGTGATGGGGTGGGGGGAACATCTAAACTGAGCACTTGCATGTAATGAAGACTTATGACTGACTTCTTTCTCCTAACACAATGCATGTCATAATAGACTTATCTCTTCTCTTTGATGTTGAAATTTACTTTATTTATATGCAAGATTTGTTGTTTTTTTCTTAGTTTATGTTCTCCCTACCCAAAAATTGTTATAGGTTATTATTTTATCTCAATACTAATTACCTAGAAAATCCACTCAATATATACAATCTCACTAAAAATCATCCACTCAATATGTACAATCTCAACAAAGCTCATCCACCATATAGACATTGGTCATTTTATCAAATCTCATTCACTAAATGCTTTAGGCATTATTTTTTTTCCTTACAAGTTGAAGACTTCACTTTTAGAATAGAAAATCCAAAATTTATACCTTTTTACAAGGACTTCATTTTCATATCCTCTTATTCCCTAACCTTTATCTCAACCATTATTGTATTATTTAGTCTAATTTATTTATTTATATATATATCCATTAAATTGATCACATAACTTCTTATAAACTAAAACTTAAGGAACAAGGATTTAACATACTTATGTTTTAATGATTACAACTAAAAAATAAAATACAAATGCTATAGACCTAAATATAATTAGATCATATTGAGCCCCTATAAAAATAATAGTAACATATTATTGTAATGTGTGACTTAATATGTCCTTATTTAAAATATCTTGCACCAAATCACTCCTAATTAGTTATGTAAGACACAAAATTAGAG
>JARHVA010002499.1:0-70000 GCA_037957365.1 Torreya grandis
TCTTATAAGTTGGATCTCCCACCTTCTTTATTTCACCCAGTATTTCATGTCTCTTACCTAAAGAAAGTTCTTGGCACAAACATCAATGTGCAAACTATTTTACTAGAACTTGATCATGAAGGATATATTCTTCTTGAGCTAGAGGAAATATTGGACAAGTGCACATGCCAACTTTTCTCCCACTCCATCACTGAGGTTTTAATTTAGTGGCATGGAATGAAAGAAAAAGATGCAACATGGGAACCACTATTATAGATTCAATACCAATTCCCACATCTAAAGCTTTTAGGACAAAGCTTTTTCTAAGAGGGAGGGGATGTTATGAACCTATGATATTTCTTCTTTTTAATTTGTTAGTTTATTAGTCATTATGGATGCATATGCTTTTTAAGTCATCCCATGAGCATTTTTTTTAATACCACATTCCTAAGAAGTAGTGGTTGTTTAGATTAGAATTCATATATAAGTAAGTGTTGAGGCAAATTAAGGAATCCATAAATTATTTGTATTGATCTTTATCAAAGGATAGTTCCCCCTTGAAGTGGTCTATGATCAATATAATCTATTATGTGCTTCTATTTATTTTGTAATTCTATTATTTCATGCATTTTTATTTAATTATTTTAGGAGGATCCTCTCACTTGTATATATCACCTTCATGAGATGATCTAAATACTACAATAATTCATCAAAAAATTTGTGTCTACTAAGAGCAAATATCTTATAGATTTATCATCTATCAAATTCTTAACACTTACCTATTTTATTAGTATGTATCATTCCCACTAAGGATTATGTAATTATTTTCTACTCCCATTTTCATCATAATATTTCCAACATTCCTCGATGAATATTGATTTTTTATTGATCATACCCATTTCATTCTCTTTTTTTGAGGTGTAATGTATGACCTTAGATACGATCAAGTCTTCTTGATAAAAATTACCTTCTTTTCCATAAAAAACTTACCCTAATTATCTATTGGGTTTACCCTTTTTGGGTTGCAATGTAAGACCTTAGAGAGGATGATACTTTCCTCACAAATTATCCTCTCTCTCTTACCATGTTTTATCATAAAACAACTAGACTTTTTCAAAATAGTGATTTAACATAAATCCTACATTTTATTTGTTAATCCTTACATTGATTTTTCACTTTTATTATTTATTTATGTTTTACATGCTTCCCAACATGATTTAGTATGTTATACATTTCATTTCATTTTTTATCATTTATATTTTACATGATTCCTAATATTATTTAATATGGTATATATTTCTTTTCTTTTCTTTTTCATTTATATATATTTTTTCATTTATAGGATAAAAGATGGGAAGTGGGTCTTGTACCCTTAAAAAAATAAACTAGAAGATATTCAAGAACAAGCAATAAGACAAAGAGATACAAAACTTAAGATCTAACTGAAACTACTATCTTTAGCCAAAAAGTAACCAAAAAACTAGAAAAAAAATGAGAGAAAACCTAAACCCTAGATGAAAGCTAGTTTGAATCCTTGGACTTAGAATATAGGAATAGTATGCTAGCCCTTGAGATATCTATTTTATTATCTATACCTATGGTATGGCTGCCTATCCCCTATATTGATTTCATGATAGGCCTCTTACACTTCAACCCAAAAAACTTGAGATCCTCTTTCACCTATTCAGATTCTACCCTAGCTTCATCTCCCTCAACACTATATCTAGTTATTACACCCTATGGGGTTTGTTTGACCTCTATTTCTTCCTCCTTCTCCTAATAGAGGTCACCCTTATCCAAGGATAAATAACCAAGGACCAATAAGATTTTTCAACTTCTCAAACTCATTAGAGATTTTCATACTTAGGAGATTCTATATTGCCACCTTGGTTTGCAGTTTATTGATGGACTATTCAATCTCCTCTTTTAGTTTGAAATTGAAAGAAAATCAGCCCCTACTGGTGATGGGTATTATAATTTTATGGTCCCCCTTTTGACTACAACCAAGATTTAGGTCTCCCTAAATATTCTCTATTCTAAAAAAGACATTCTAGACCCTTACATGTTCTATTTCATGGTCTGAGAAGAAATCATCCTCCCTGTCAGACTCTTCCTACTCACTTGTGATATGAATTACCTCAATCATAGATTTGGTCCAAAGATGTTCCCCATTTTTAACCAAGAGAAACATAGTCCCATAGTGGATTATGTATGCAATCATATGCATCATGTCTATAAATCAATCCTAGCTCAGAGAAGATAGATCATACCATGCACTTCTAATTAGGGACACATTTGTTAAGTGAAAACATGACCAATATGGGGATCTACTAGACCCAATTAGGGGATCTCTTACCATAATACAATATGCTAGGGAGGGTTCCAAAGCATCTAGTTGATCATAATCATGTAATAACCCTAAGGTAATCCTACATTTTTATATTTCGCTAAACTAATAATAAGTAAAATAAATCTAATCTAGTGCTCACCAAAGATTATGGTACAAAGTGGGGGTTAAAAACAATAATAGTAAATGTGCATAAGAGACATATACTCATGTTAATGTATACATAATCCTAATGCATAGAAGATAAGTACAAATGCATATTTATATACTCTTACAAAGGAGTAATAAAGTTAGGAATGTTTACCTTTGAATATGAACCCATCGAGCCTTAATCTCTCTCTTGGCCAAGGTGATTCATAATAAGTTGTTATGGTATGTAAGGATGACAAGGATAAATCATATCTAGGCTACACAACTTATCAATGCATCAAAAATACTTCTCCATAAGATAAGATTCATATCTCCAAATAAATTATGAAACCCTAAGCTTTCTCCTTAAGTATAATGATAGATAAGCAAATGCACATAGCTCTTAGTTCTTCTTCTCTTCTCTCAATAAAGATGAAATAAACTTGTATATATAGGAAACTCTAACCCTAAACCCTTACAAAAAAGTTTGATGACATACTTGACTTAGTCAAGTTATTATTGCTTAACCCATGTTTAAAATAAACTAAATTGACACTTTGGGTTGATGATAAAATAATACAGGGTTGACCTAGCCGACATAGTTTTAAAACTATGGAAAGGGGGTTTAAGTTAGAAAAAGGTAAATGAAAGTGGAAAATGATTCAAGGAGGGTATAATAGAGAATAAAAAACTTAGGGATAAGGTTTTTAGGAGACAAGTGTGTAGATAACAATTAGCAAAAAGGACAATAATCCTGTGAAGCACCAATGGTTTACCCACCCCTTTCTTGGTGTACCCCTTAAGGAGTGCCCTCTGAGAGATTGAAACTCAATGGTTCCTACAAGATAATAAGTGTCAGTAATAGATAAAATTTTAAAAATATTATGTGTATACATATGACCCACTCTGATCTCATCATGTGTCACATGAGTAAAACATGATATGGTGATTTGGAAAATAGAACATGATAACACATAATACTGATGCTAAGTAAGATGTAGTAAGGATAAAATAATATAAATGAAAGGACAAATTTAAAAAAAACATACCTTTAATTACCTTAGTGTTGTAGATAAATAATTAGACTACAATAGAAGTGAAGGCATCCAATGTGAAGAATATTAGGCAAACCTATAGAAGTTAGTGTAGAAAAAATAGCCAAAAATCAAAAGTTTTAAAAGATAGCCATATAGTAGCGTAAAATATTCTCTACGTCATCATGATTTTAGAAAATTTTATAGTTTTAAAAATGGATAAGTAAAAAAAAATATATAGGCAAAATAAGGAATCTAATAAAAAATGTAAGTGGTCAGTAGGCAGAAACAATTAGGGAAACCTAGTCAACCTAGTAGGTTAAAATTTTACAAAATCCACATTGTCAACGTAGTAGGTATGTGCTAACCTAGTGTGTTTTCCAAACTTATGACTTAGTAACTGATTGTCAACCTAGTAGAAAAATCTATTCTTCTAACTTAGTATGAAGATGGAAAAGGTAAAGGGTTGATGTAGTTTTTTAAGTCAACTTGGTCAAAATGAGGAAATTTTGGTCAACCTAGTGTTTGAATAAGTGATTAGAATAGTAAGAAAATGCATGAAATAGGTTGAAAGAGTGCTATAAATGCCCATAATGACCAATTGAGGGATAAAATTTATAATTAGGCTAAAAATAGATAAAACTAATTAAACATTAATAAAAAATGGCAAATTAGGCTTACTCAAATAAGGTTAGAATATTGAAGGCAAATGAATGACAAAATGATGAAAAATGACTATTAAATGATTGTAAAACATAGTAAATCTTGTTGGAAAGCATGTAAAACATAAATTTAAAAAAGGAATGTCAATGCAAGAAAACTTGAACAAATATATCTAAGCAAGTGAAAATTAACCCT
This sequence comes from Torreya grandis, assembly GCA_037957365.1. Lineage (NCBI taxonomy): Eukaryota > Viridiplantae > Streptophyta > Pinopsida > Cupressales > Taxaceae > Torreya > Torreya grandis. The sequence goes on from JARHVA010002499.1 coordinate 4,348, forward strand.
ATGTAAGATAAACATGTCAAATCAAACATAAATAAAAACATAAATGACTGAAAATGAGATGTAATTCAAGATGTCAGACAAGTATGTCAAATGAAGGTGAAGAAATAATAAATAAATGGTAATGAAATGTAAGTCAAGATGTAAGAGAAACATGTAAGAATGTCAAATGTCATATATAAGATAAGTGAAGTTTGTAAAAATCAAACAAGAACAGGATGGAGAAATGAAAATAAAAAATATCTAAAGGATGAAAACTAAAACTTAGTGCTTGTTATAAGATTCAATTTAAGAAAACAAAACCACCTAATTACATTACTTAGTCTGACAATGAGATGGTGTGGTAAAAAAATGGTGTAAGGGTGTTTGTGAGGAAGGCTTGGTACTATCCATGGTCTTACAGTGTAACTCAAAAACTATAAACCAAGTGGAGTAATAAGGTAGATGTGATCAAGGATGAGATTAGATAAAATCAATATCCAACAAGGGGAATATAAGGAAACTATGATGTAAATAAGGAATGTGAGGTGCCATATGGGTGATGTGAACATCCTTAGTAAGAATGAGACATACTAGGCAAGTAAGAAAGGCTAATAACTATCAACACCAAGGACTTAGAACATTTTGACTATTGAACACAAAGCTTGGGATAACAATTGAAGTATATAGATCATCTCATGAAGTCTATATTAATGAAAATTAAAATGGACCTACCTTTCCATAATGTGTTCCTTATTCATCAGGTCCCCTTATAGAGCCATCAATCTACTATGAAGATTGGGTACTTGCATGAGAAAGTAGGTAGCACAAAAATATTTTTTTATTATATTTTTTTAATTTAATATCCTACCACACCCCAATGGACCTCTTATGAGAATACATCATGTCTATAAATCAATCCTAACTTGAAGAAGATAGATCATACCATACACTTCTAATTGGGGATATATTTGTTAAGCAAGAACATGACGAATATGAGGATCTGATAGACCTAATTAGGGGATCGCTTACCACAATACACCATGATAGGTAAGGTTAAAAAGCCTCCATTCAAACATAATCATGAAATAAACCTAAGGGAGTCCTATGTTTTGATATTTTACTAAACTAACAAGTAAATCTAATATAGTTCTCACCGAAGCTTGTGGCACAATATGAGGGGTTAGTAAAAAATCAAAACATATATAAGATAATATCAATTAAGATATATATGAGTAAGAACCTAATACATAAAATATGAATATTATTATTATTTAAATCCACTGCTTATGATACTTCTATCTAATAAAGAGAGGAGCAAAGTTAGAGAATACTTACCTGAATGATGAACCTATTGAGACTCAATATCTCCCTTGGCCAAAGGAGATTTTAAAGAGGTTTTTATGGTTTTTAAAGATCACTAAGAAAGGCCAAAGTATATAAGACTTATCTACAAGACTATATTCTCCAAGTAGAAACCCTAAGCTAAGACTCCTCAAGTAGAATGGTGAAAGAGAAGATAGTAAAGAAGCACCAACAAATAATAACTCTTGATTGCATATTAAAATAATGAATAAATGATATTTTATATATAGGTGGATTTGAACCTAAACCCTTCAAAAAACATTGGTTTATAATATTGACCCAATTGACCTAATACAATTTTGGATAATTATTCACTAGGTCATGAGCTAGGTCGCCCAAGAGCTAAAATAGTTCCTATGTGAAAATCACCCAATACTATATAGGGTCAAACTAGTGGACCTAGTATATATAATTAACAAAAGGGACTTAAGGTGAGGATAATAGGGATAAAAAGTGGAAAAGACTATAATAGTTTGCAAAGGAGCAGTAATAGCGTAGGGAATGGTTTTAGGACCTGGTTGGATTGGTAATAATGTGGAAATAAAGGGCAATAATACTATGAAGCACCAATGGTCTACCCATCCCTTCCTTGGTGTACCTATTAATTCATGAACTTAGAGAGATTGAGTCTCAATGGGTTCCTTTAAGATGTAAATTATTAGTATTTGATAAAATTTTAAAATATTATGTGTATACATATGCCCCACTCAAAGCTCATTACATGTCACTAAGGTGTAACAGGGGATGTGTTGATGCTTAAATGTGTACCATAGGTGCTCATAGTGTTTAGGAAATACTTTTCATTTTATAATTTATATAATTCAATGCATTAGTTATAGGTTGTGATAATCCTATTATCTATTAGTGGAATAGAAGCAAAACAAGTGGACTGTTTCATAATATTTATATTAGTTTGGTGGTTGGGAGCCACCATGGCCAAATGGTAGATCTATGCAAAGTATGAATCATCTATTCTAATTATAGTGAATTATGATCAAGAATTAATCTAAGATGAAATTTACAATGGAAATTAAAATAAGGTGATCCAGTTAAAAAAGAAGCAAAAGGAAAGGTAGGGTAGAGATAAATGTTGTTGATCTTCATTCCAAACATCATGACAAAGTTCAAATTTCATCTAGGCATGTACTTAAAACAAACATGTGAATTGAAACAAATTATCCCAAATCACATCACACAATAGGTAGAATTTTAAGGAAGGTATGGAAGATGCAAATAAGAACTAGGCTCACTTTAAATATTTACCCCTACAAAAAAGTAACATTGGCCCAAATGCAAGAAGAGAAAGAAAATGAAATGAACCTAATAACTTTTAGTCAACCTAGCGTTGGAACAAGTTAACAACTCTAAAATCAAATGTACACACCAATAATACATAAGAACCATTAAAATCTAGATGTAAGAATAAACAAGTGAGAGAGACACTATTATAATAATGAACACAAGCAAATACTAGAAAATCTATGCAGAATTCCTTGCCTACATTAATTTTTCCAAGTTTAAAAAGTAGTTTTTCTCTAAGAAATCCCTTCTTTTTTTAAATTGATAATATCCTTTTATAAGGTACAATGTAGCATGCTAGTCAATCTCATCCAACTCTATTTGTACAAGTGTATATGACAAGTGTCTTTTTTGTTGCATTCTAGAATAAATGACCTTTTCCTTTTAATAGACTATTTTATAGATAATGTTCTATTACAAATTGCACATATATATATATATATATATATAAAATAATATCCTATTTAAAAATATTATACAAAGTTGGTTATAAAAGGAATATTCTAATTTTATTGATCTTTGGGACCCTTATGCTGCTAGAGTTTTGAATTATTATTGTAGGGTCTTCATTGTTCATTGATGTTTTTAGTTGGCACAAGGTCAATAATTAGTTTTATGATGAACTCCTTCATTTGATTTGATAATCCCTTTGTGGTACCTTCATTTCACTTTTGTAGCATCTTGTTCAAATTTCATTGGTTTTGAGCATCTTTGAAAAGTCCATCTTTGCTTTGCACCATCAGAACATCCTACATGGATCAATACAAATCATAGATCTTAAAATTATTTGGATCCAAAAAACTATCTTAAATTTGATGTTCATGTGATTTTCAATTGACATCTACATGGACCTCATTGGTGTGTTCATGACCATCAATTTTAAACACATCATCAAGGCTCTTTGCTAAATTAAATTTGACATTTGCCTGACCATCATTTGATGTCCACATGGATGTCATTAATGGGCACATGATCATCAAATTCAAATTCATCATTGAGGCCCTTTGTTGTGTTAAATTTGATGTTCATAGGACCATCATTTGACATCTTCATAGACATCATTGATGGGCATGTGATTGTAAAATTTAAGCTCATCTTTAGGACTATCTACCAAGCTTGCCACTTATTATTTTCTAGTTTGATATATTCCTACAAAGATAAAATTAATTTAGCATATAAGGCACTTAAATTGATTTGGGCAATTTTTTTTAGAATTTTTGGCATTGAGGGAAATGTTTTGGACAAAATATCCTAAACAATTCTAACAAAGAGTCACTTGGTAGGGAATTTGCCCATGATGAAAGTCCCAAATGGCACTTTTAAAAGGTCTAAAGGGAAAGTATAAAGGGTAAAGGGCTATTTCAAAAGTTTGAAAGGCAATCTCAGAGGGCAAGTGTCCATTTTTAATCTTTCAAAGGGTAAATTGCACAAAGGCCGAAGGGTATGTGCCTTTAGGATCATTATTTTGGGATTTTTACATCAAACAAAATGTTTGATGACCAACGTCTGAAGGGTCATTTTATAAAACCTAAAGGTTACGTTTAAAAGATTGAAGGGTCATTCTATAAAATCCAAAGGGTATGTTCCCTTCACAAAAATCCTAAAATGTATTTTCAAATAAGTTGAAAGGTACTTTCAAAAAATCTCTAAGAGTAATTGGCCTAAACAAAAAGACCAAAGGATAATTTTATTAAGGTAAAGGTCATTTTAAAAAGAGTTATGAATAATTTATAGTGAGAAATATGTTTTAGGGTTTTTACATTAGATAAAATGTCTAAAACAAAAAGAATGAAGGGTCATGTGCAAACATCCAAAGGATAAGTCTATTAAGGCAAAGGGCAATTTGAAAAATGCTAAAGGGAAATTCAATCAGGAAAAGAATCCTTGAAAAAAAATTGAAAGATATGTCTATAGGGTAGATGTCTTTGACAAAAATTTTGAAGGGTACTTTCAAAAAACATGTAAGGTAGGTTTCAACAAAATTATTGTGGGAAAGATGTTTCAGGATTTTTGCATTAGATATAATGTCTGAAACAAAAATCAAAAAGGGTCATTTCAAAAAATAATAAGTTTGAAATAAGTATGCTAAAGGCCAAGTACAAAGAGGTTGAAGGGTAATTATTTCTTGGTAAAATTCCTGATAGAATAATTCCATGAGGAAATTATTTCGACAAAATGTCCAAAAAATTTATCATGACATAGATAAGTTCATAGCAATATTTTGACATAAGCTAATTTCATAAGTCCCAAAAGAATTATTAAACAAAATCCTTAAAGTACTTGGATAAAGTATCCAAAATATATGTTCAAAATATAAAACTCGGTGGTTAGAAATGTAACAAAATACCTTACAAATAATAGAAAGACCATATGAATAATAGAAAGATCTAAAAGGGGGGATCAGGACATAAAAGGGAATAAACATGGATGTTAGACTAAGGTTTGGTTTTGTTGAAAAACATGACTAAGCCTTAGGAAATAAAAATAAAATAAGCCCATAGCATTATTTAAAATGTTCCTACATAAAAATTTCTCACTAGATTAAAACCAAGTACTTAGATTAAACTTAGATTAAGGGTTTAGTTATTCAAATATGAATCTAACAAACCAAAGGTTAGTAAAGAATCAAGTTAACATTAAAATCATAAAACCCAATCATTGTTCATTCCAAGTAGACCTTATTGGACCTATAACCTAAAACACTGAGATCTAATGTTGGAACTTTAGCTAAGGGCATACCAAAACAATGAATAAATATGCTAACCAAACTAGGTGCAGATGATCTTCAAATAAAAATTATGCAAAATAATTCTAATGACACTCTAATCACGTGAATCTTCACATTGAAGGTATAAATTTTCACAATTTGACACATGTATCCCAATTTTTTAGAAATGTGGGTATGTTGACCTCAACAAATGGTGACTTCTAGGGGAAACATAGTAATATGTTAGAATCCAGAGACTTTGGTTTAAACTAATAATTAAGCTACCTACTCCATTTGATCAAGGAAAATTATTAAGATCAGTTCATGATTAGAACAAATTTTGCACATGGAGAATTAGGATCAAACATCAAAACTCAGTCATGTTATGTGTGTGTTTTGATTCCACTTACTAATTGCCAAAGGATTTAGATAACGACTTCCAGGTTCATGACTTTAATCATTAACATTGACTTTAAACATGGTTGATTATTTATTAATAACCATGCTTTAGCTCAAGGAAGGCTTGGGCATTACTTTATTTCTAGCTAGGCATCTATAGCCTCGATAGACATGTCTTTGGCTCCACTCAAAGATGTACTCCACTACCATCTAGGCATCCATAGCCCTAGTGGAGATTACCATAATTACCTCTACTTAGAAAGCCTTTGATTTTTCAATAGGCTCTTATTTTTGTATTATTTAGATAATTTTTGACTTTATAGCAAAGGTTGGGAACTAGGTTAGATAGGTTTAGGGATTTGGTCAAGTGTTTGATTTTAGACAATCATATTTGGTTGTAAACTTTGTCCTAGGAAATTAATATTTTAAGTGTGAGAATGAATATGTCCTAATAGTTTAAGCTTTCAACCAACATGTACAATCCTTCTTAAAACTAAGATTAGATTAGAACAAGGTTTAAAATCTCAAGGAATAATTAACTTATCCATCAGTCTTTGTTGGCTTCTCTAAACTACAACATCAATCTCATATTTTAACAATCTATGATCAACCAATGTTGAGAAGTCATACCTACATTTATTAACTGTGAAGCTCTTGAGTAGTTAGATGAAACTTGAGCTAAGAATTGTCCAAGAAGACTTATTTAAAATCAAGGAGCAAAGCACAAGAAAACAAAAAAATATAAATAGGCACTATATACAAATAAGGGACATGAAGGAAAAAAAACAATAAGCAAAGAACAAGAAATAAACTAAACTAATCCCTACACTAACCCCATAAAGTAATTACCTCCAAGATCAAATGGAAAATTATTTAGTCTACTATGTAACCTTGAAGCATGATTAGTTCCATTCAATGGCCTCTTTTTGTGGATATGAGCACTTGTATGCTTTTGTCTTATAGGTTGTGTAGTTTGGTCACCTATAAACATTCTCAGATGCATGGATCAAAGGTATGAATCTAAGACCCAATAATCTTCTTCCCAAATTATTTTAATTCATAGCATGAGTGTTAGTTCTTCTTCATCCATAGACAAATAGTGGCTTATATCATCTTCACTCAATAATGCTACGTAGCTCAGCTATTATCCTTAGACTGATGTCTTCATTAGGTTCTTTCTAAGGTGAACATGGACTACTAATTTTTGCACAAAAATATTTCAAGTCATCCCAAAAGGCTTCTTCATCCTAATCAACTAAATGATGTTTATCTTAAATCCCATCAAAAACATGTTGGTCCCATACTCCTATCCTTTTGATAAAGTCATATGACAATTATTGATATATTTCACTTGCTTCATTTTCATTTTTGATGAATAAAGGTAACTCTTCTATCAAATTAGGCTTTAGATTATCTTGGTTTAGGGATTCCAAAATAATATCATCTTATAGGAACTCTAGATCATCATTGAAATCCTTAGATGAAGCATTCATGTGCTACTCTATCCCATCATCTACCATCTCTAGCTCTTTAATTCCATTTAATAAATCATGGTATGACTTCTACTAGTGATCATCTTCTTCAGGAGAATTCTCCATTTTAGAAATAAATCTACGTGGGTTGTATTTTTGGCTACCTTATGAAGAAAGATCATCTTATACTTGATCCATATCCATTTATAGAAACTCTTTTTCTTCATCTATAGATGTTCTAAAGATGATGTTTTGTTGGTATTTAATTGCAATCTCTTTTACATATTTAAGAATACAAGTCATCTCAGATGCAACTTCTTCAATTGGCTCATCTTCATCTTCATCTTCAAATGGGAAATCAAAGGCCTACATGAAGGATTTCAGAGTTCCTGCAAAGCCATATATCACTAAAATATAGTCTTGATTAGGCACAATTTTAGTTTTATCCCTTTCACCTTGAGATGTTTCAAAAACATTGTAATGATCAACGAAATCTATATCATAGAAACTCATTTGTATGTTTTTAGATTATACATTATTACTGTTATCATGAATTTTTTTGGAGGCCTATTTAACCTTTGAGAACCATAGTTTCTATTGAATCCATCCCTTGTATTTCCTACATGTTTTTATAAATAAAGAAATGCATTGATCAATTTTAGACCATACCCAATATCAAGTCATTTGAGTTTTTTGGTGTCTTAGGCTCATGAACTAGAGCATTACTACTAGTTATGGGTATTAGAGATCAATGATTTTGTGGATGAATCCCACTAGAAGTGTCATTCAAGAACCCTAGGTCTTTACCAACATATATATGACTCAAAGGCAATTGGTTTTGAATTGGTGTTAAAGTAGGTATACTAGGAATGATATTTATGATGGGCCAATTTGAATTGACAATAGACATGGAATATGCCATCTGACTTTGGAGATGCATTTGGTCATTAATGATCATGGATTCAGAATAGGCCCAAGTCAATGTGTTTATGACTGGAAGAGACCTTTTTGAGAACACAAAGGTCATGGGATCTATAACATCCCTATAAATTTCTAAGGCTAAAGCCTCAATGGGTCTATAATGGGCTATGGTTATACTGAATTTTTTTTAGAATTAAACATTAAAGGCTTTGATGGTTTCATTAGGATCCCTTTTAATTGCGGTGAACTGATGATATAAGACATAAGAACTAATAATTTTGCCAAATTGATCAATGAAAACATTGTTAAAGTCATCCCAACTAGCAATGTAATTTTCTAAAAAGTTGAGAAACCAATCATATGCAACATCTTTGAAAGTGAATGAGAACAATCTACATGATACATCTTCATGAACTACATTTAACAATATCAAATTAGCCTTAAATGATTTAATATAATCTTTAGTAGTGATAACATTATTAGGATTGAAAGAAGGCAAATATCTTTCAAGATTTTAAGGAAGATCATGTACTATACCTAGCACATTGATTGAAGAACCACCTAGACATATCATACCTTGAACACATGAGTACTTTGAACTAGTGAAGTGTTTGAGACTTTTTTAATTTTGCTCACCTAAACCTCATCTTTGGAAATCCTAGCTTGTGACCTTGGGACCTATTTAAAATATTATGCATTAAATTGATCTTTGCGAAGTATAATGATTAAGTTTACACATTAAGCCAATTTTGCATAAAATATGTAAAACACAACTACATTTAATTAAATTATCTCAAAGATACATCTATATTGATTAATGAGAGTGATCTTCACATATTTAAGCTCGAATGAACTCAAATTTTCAAATAACCAGTCAATATTTGTACAATATTACTATTACTAACCTTAAACATGGGGAATACACAAAACATGAAATACCTCTGCATGAATGTCCATAGATCTCCAAATAATATTGATATTTATCTAAAGGAAGAAAAAATATTGGTATAAAACCATAAATATTGATGATTTTTACACATTTTATCAAAGGATCACTAAAATCTGCAAAGAATAAACCAATCTTTGATCAAAATGCACTAGATTTGGCAAAGATTCTACAAATTCATAAAGATATGACTAAAGGCCCTCATTTTAGTGCCAATAAAGCTCTTCTTATTGATGCCTAAATGTGTACCATAGGTTCCTAGATTTTTTATGAAACACTTCTCATTTTATAATTTAGAGAATTTAGCACATGAGTTGGAGGTTGTGATAATCTTGTCATCTATTGGTGGAATAGAGGTAAAGCAAGTGGATTGTTTTGCAATATAATTATATTAGTTTGGTGGTTGGTATCCACCATGGCCAAATAGTAGATATATGCAAAGTATATGCTAATAATAATGAATTATGATCAAGAACTAATCTAAGATGGACATTTACAATGGAAATTAAACTAAGGCAATCTAGTTTAAAAAGAAGCAAAAGGAAAGGCATGGCAAAAAGAAATGTTGTTGATCTTCGTTATAAACATCATGGTAAATTTCATATTTCATCTAGGCATGCACTTAAAACTAACATGTGAAGTGAAAAAACTAATCCCAAATTACATCACACATCAGGTTGACTTCTAAGGAACGTATGGAAGATGTAGATAAGAACTAAGATCACTTTAAATATTTACCCTTGTAAGTAAACAACATTGGCCTAAATGCAAGAAGAGTAAGAAAATGAAATGGACCTAAGAAATTTTAGTCAACCTAGCATTGGCACAAGTTAACAAATCTACAATCAAATGTACACACTAAGAATCTATAAGAACTATTCAAATCTAGAAGTAAAAACAAGAAAGTGAGAGAGAAACCATGATAACAATGAACACAATCAAATACTAGACAATCTTTGCATAATTCCTTGTTTATATTAATTGATCCAAGTTTAGAAAGTAATTTGGCTCTGATAAATCCCTCCTTTTATTTTAATTGACAAGATCCTTTTATAAATTACAAGGCATCAATTAGTCTCATCCAATTACATTTGTACAAGTGTATAGGATAGGTGCCTTTTCTATTGCATTTTAGAACAAATGACCTTTTCCTTTTAATAGACTAGTTTACAGACAATGTGCTCTTACAAATTACACATGTCTATAAAAAAGAATATCCTATTTTAAAATATTATACAAAGTTGGTTATAAAAGGAATATTCTCATTTCATTGATCTTTGGGACCCTTATGCTATTGGATTTTCAAGTTACTATTGTACGGTCCTCATTGTTCATTGATGTTATTTTTTAATTATCACAAGGTCAAAAATTGGTTTTATGAATAAATCCTTCATTTAATCTGCTAAGCCCCTTGTGACACCTTAGTTACACTTCCATGGCATCTTGATCAAATTTCATTGATTTCAAGCTTCTTTGAAAAGTTCATCTTTACTTCATACCATCAGATCATCCTACATAAATCAACATGAAATGTATATCTTCATATTAGTTATATCTAGCCAACTATATTAAAGTTAACATCTGTGTGATCATTAATTAACATCTATGTGGATGTCATTTATGGGTGTATGATCATCAATTTTAAACATGTCATCGAGGCTCTTTGTTTTCTTAATTTTGACATCTACATGACCATCATTTGATGTATACATGGATGTCATTAATGGGAACACAATTTTCAAATTTAAATGCATCATTGAATCTTTTTACTGTATTAAATTTGACGTCTATATGACCATCATTTGAAATTCACATAACCATCATTTGACATCCACATGGATGTCATTAATGGGTGTAAGACCATCAAATTTAAACTCATCTTTAGGACTATCTACCAAGCCTTCCACTTGTCATTTTTTGGTTCACTTTATTCCTATAAATACAAAATGACTTTATAATATATGCATATAAGGCACTTGAATTGATTCAAGCAATTTATTTTAGGATTTTTGGAATTGGTGGAAATGTTTCAGATAAAATATACAAAATAATCCTCCCAAAGATTCACTTGATAGGGCATTTACCTAGGACAAATGTCCCAAAGGTCACTTTTAAAATTTCCAAAGGGAAAATCTAGAGGGTAAAGGGCCATTTTGAAAGGCCAAAGGGCAATCTCAGAGGGCAAGTGTCAATTTCAAAACATTCAAAGGGTAAATTACACATGCCAAAGGGTATGTGTCTTTGGGGTCATTATTTTGAGATTTTTATATTAGATAAAATGTCCAATGAAAAAAGTCTGAAGGGTCATTTTATAAAACCTAAAGGGTACATCTAGAAGATAGAAGGGTCATTCGAAAAAACTTGAAGCGTATGTGCCCTTCACAAAAAATCCAAAAGGGTATTTTCAAATAAGTCAAAGGGTAGTGTAAAAAAATATAGAAGAGTAGTTAGCCTAAACAAAAATTCTAAAGGATAATTCTACTAAGACAAAGGTCACTTTCAAAAGAGTTGTGGATAATTTGTTATGGGAAAGATGTTTTAGGATTTTATGTTAGATAAAATGTCCAAAAAAAGGCTTAAAGGGTGACTTGAAAAAATCTAAATGATAAGTCTATTAAGGAAAAGGGAAATTTTAAAAAGGCCTAAGGGTAATTTGATTTAGAAAATATGCCTTAACAAAAAACCCAAAAGATATGTCTGTAGGGCAGATGGCTTTGAAAAAAATTCTGAAGGGAAACCCAAAAGATAGGTTTTGGTAAAATTGATAAGGGAAAGATGTCTCAATCCTTTTACATCAAACAAAATATCCAAAACAAAAATCCTGAAGGGTCATTTAAAAAAAAATAAGTCTGAAACAAATATGTTGAAGGGTAAGTGGAAAGAGGTCAAAGGGTAATTTTGTCAAGCAAAATGTCTGATAGAATAAGTCTATGGAGAAATTGTTTTATATAAAATGTCTGAAACAATTGTCATGACATAGATAATTCTAAAAGAATTTTTTGACATATAGCAATCACATAATAATTCCTAAAAAAAATCCCAAAAGTTCTTGCACAAAGTATCTGAAATATATTTTTGAAATATAACACCCGATAGTTAGAAATGCAACAAAGGACCTTGCAAATAATAGAAAGATCATATAAATAATAGAAAGGTTCAAAAGGGGGGCTCAAAATATAAAATGGACTAATAATGGATGTTATACTAAGGTTTGGTCATGTTGAAAAGCATGACTAAGCCTTAGGAAATAAAAATAAACTAAGCCCGTAACATTATTTAAAATGATCCCACGTAAAAAGTTCCCACCAGATTCAAATCAAGTACTTAGATTAAGCTTAGATTAAGGGTTAAGTTATTCAAATATGAATCTAAAAAACCAAATGTTTTTGAGGAATCAAGTTAAGATTAAAGCAATGAAACCCAAGCATTGTTCATTTTGAGTAGACCTTATTGGACCTACAACCTGAAACACAAAGATATAATGTTAGTAGTTTAGATAAGGGCAAATAAGAACCATGAATAAATATGCTAACCAAACTAGGTGTAGATGATCTTTCAATAAAAATAATATGCAATCATGATAATGACACTCTGATCAAGTTAATATTCAATTTCAAGGTACAAATTTTCACAATTTGACACATGGGTCCCCATTTTTTAGAAATGGGGGTATGTTAACCTCAACAAATGATGACTTCTGGGAGAAACATAGAATATGTTAGAATTTAGAGACTTTGGTTTAGACTAATAATTAAGCTACTTATTAAATTTAATCAAGCAACATTATTAAGATCAATTTATGTTTAGAACAAATCTTGCACATGTAAAATTAAGATCAAACATCAAAACTCAATCATGTTATGTGTGTGCTTTGATTCCACATACTGATTACCAAAGGATTTAGAGAACAACTTCTAGGTTCATGACTTTAATCATTAACATTCACTTTTAGCATATTTGAATATTTATTAAGAACTATGATTTAGCTCAAGGAAGGCTTGGGAATTTCTCTACTACTAGTTAGGTGTCTATAATCCTAATGAATATGCCTTTAGATCCATTCAAGACCTTGGTCCATTGCTAGCCATGCATCCATAGCCATGGTGGAGATTACCAGAATTGCCTCTTCTTAGAAAGACTTTGATTTTTCCATAGGATCCTATTTTTGTATTTTTTAGATCATTTTTGACTTTCTATCAAAGATTGGAAACTAGGTTAGCTAGGTTTATGGATTTGGTCAAGTGTTTGATTTTCAAACAATCATCCTTGGCTATAAACTTTTTCCTAAGCAATTAAATTTCTTTAAGTGTGAGCATGAATGTGTCCTAATAGTTTAAGCTTTCATCTCACATGGGAAATTCTTAATAAAACCAATCTTAGATTAGAACAAGGTTTAAAAACTCAAGGAATAATTAACTTATCCATCACTCTTTGATAACTTCTTTAAACTACAACATCAAGCTCATATTTCAACAATCCATGATCAACCAATGTTGAGAAGTCATACCTACATTTCTTAGCTATGAAGTTCTTGAGTAGTTAGATGAAACTAGAGCTGAGAATTATCCAAAAGGACTTATTTAAAATCAAGGAATAAAGCAAGATAAAACAAACAAATATAAATAGGAACTATATACAAACAAGGGACAAGAAGGAAAAAAATAAAGAAACAAAGAATAAGAAAGAAACTAAACTAATCCCTACACTAACCCCATAAAGTAATTACCTCCAAAATCAAATGGAAAATTATTGAGTCCACTACAAAACAATAAAACATGATTACTTCTATTCAATGGCCTCTTCTTATGGATAGGATCAATTATATGCTTGTGTCTTATAGGTAATGTAGTTTGGTATCCTATCAACATTCTCAAATACATGGATCTAAGGTATGAATCTAAGACCCAATCATCTTCTTCCCAAATTATTCTATTTCATAGCAAGAGTGCTAGTTTTTCTTCATCTATTGATAGATAGTGGCTTATATCATCTTCACTCAATAATGGTAACTTGACTAGTTTCCTTAGACTGATGTCTTTATTATGTTATTTTTGAGGTGGACATGGACTACCAATTTTTGCACAAAAATATTCCAATTCATCCAAAAAGGCTTCTTCATCCTAATCAACTGAATGATGTTCATCTAGACTCCTATCAAAAACATACTAGTCCCATACTCCTTACCTTTTGATGAAGTCATATGATAATTATTGATCTATTTCACCCACTTCATCTTCATTTTTGATGGAAAAATGTAACTCTTCTATCCAATTAGGCTCCAAATTACCTTGGTTTAGGGATTCCAAAATAATAACATCTTTTGTGAACTCTAGATCATTAATGAAATCCTTATATGAAGCATTCATGCATTGTTCTATCCCATCATCTACCATCTCTATCTCTTTAATTCCATTTAATAAATCATGGTATGACTTCTACCAGTGATCATATTCTTCAGGAGAATTCTCCATTTTAAAAATAAATCTATGTGGGTTATCTTTCTAGCTACCTTCTAAAGAAATATCATCTTTTACTTGATCCATATCCATTTCTAACAACTCTTCTTCTTCATCTAAAAATATTCTAAGGATGATGTCTTGTTGGTTTTTAATTTTAATCTATTTTACATGTTCAGGAGTACAAGTCATCTTAGATGCAACTTCTTCAATTAGCTCATCTTCATCTTCAAATGGGAAATCAAAGGCCTACATGAAGGATTCAAGACTTCGTACAAAGATAGATATCCCTATATCAAAGCCTTGATTAGGTATAATTTTAGTTGTATCCCTTTCACCTTGAGATGTTGCAAAAAATTGGCAATGATCATCCAAATCTATATCATAGAAAAGCATTTATATGTTTTCAAATGATACATTATTTTTTCTATCATGAAAACTATTTGGAGGCTTATTAAACCTTTGAGAACCATATTTTCTATTGTATCCCTCCCTTATTTCTAATTTTTAAGGCTAAAGTAGCATTGGGTTTATAAGGGGCTATGATTCTATTAAACATTTTTTGAAACCAAGCATTAAAGCTCTAATGGTTTCATTAACATTCCTTTTAATTATGGTGAATTTTTGATACAAGACACAAGGAATAATAATGTTTCCAATTTGATCAATGAAAACATTGTTAAAGTCATCACAACTAGCAATGTAGTTTTTTGGAAGGTTGAGAAACCAAACATATGCAACATCTCTGAAAGTGAATGGAAATAATCTACATGCTACATCTTCATGAACTAAATTTAAGAATTTGAAAGCATCCTTGAATGACTTAATATGTTCTTCAATAGTGATAACATTGTTATGACTGAAAGAAGGCAAATATCTTTTAGAATTTTGAGGAAGATCTTGTACTAGACCTAGCATGTTGATTGAAGAACCACCTAGCTAAGCTATACCTTGAAGACATAAGTACCTTAAACTGATGAAGTGTTTGAGACTTTGGGAATTTCATTCACCTAATCTTAACCTTGGGTAATTATATCTTATGACCTTGAGACCTATTTAAAATATGATGCATCAAATCGATTTTGGAAAAGTATAATGATCAAGTTTGCATGTTAAGCCAATTTTGCATAAATATATGTAAAGCATGACTATCTTTAACTAAATAAGTTCAAAGATACATATATATTAATGAATGATAGGTTTCTTCACACCTTTAATCTTGAATGAACTCAAATTTGAAAAGAACTAGTCAATCTTTGTATAAGATTGTTATTACTAACCTTAAACATGAGGAATACACAAAGCATGATCTACCTTTGCATGAATGTCCATGAATATCCAAATAATATTGATATTTTCCTAAAGTAAGCATAAATATTAGTCTAAAAACATAAATATCGATAATATTTATATAGTTGAGCAAAAAATCACTCAAATATGTAAAGAGTACACCAAAATTTGATTAAAACACACCAAATTTAGCAAAGATTCTACAAATTCACAAATATCTAACTAAAGGCCCTCATTTTAGCACCAATGAATCTCCTCTTGTTTATGCCTAAATGTGTACCATAGGTGCCTAAAGTTTTTAGGAAACACTTATCATTTTATAATTCATAGAATTTAGTGGATAAGTTGTAGGTTGTGATAATATTGTTATCTCTTGGTGGAATAGAGGTAAAGCAAGTGGACTATTTCACAATATTTATATTAGTTTGGTGGTTGGGAGTCACCATGGCTAAATAAGAGATCTATACAAAGTATGAATCATCTTTGCTAAGAACAGTGAATTATGATTAATAACTAATCTAAAAAGGATATTTATAATGGAAATTAAAGTAAGGTGATCCAGTTAAAAAATGAGAAAAAGGAAAGGTAGGGGAGAATAAAATGTTGATGATATTCATTTCAAATATCATGATAAAATTCATATTTCATCTAAGCATTCACTTAAAACCAACATGTGAAGTGAAACATCTTAGGCCAAATCACATTACACATCAGGTAAAATTCTAAATAAGGTATGAAATATGCAGATAAGAACCTAGCTCACTTTAAATATTTACCCCAGTAAGCAAACAAGATTAGTCTAAATGAAAGAAGAGAAAGAAATCAAAATGAACCTAAGAAATTTTAGTCAACCTAGCATTGACACAAGTTAACAACTCTAAAATCAAAGGTATACACCAAAAATCCATAAGTACCATTAAAATATGGAATTAAGAACAAGCAAGTGAGATAGAATCCATGATTACAATGAACACAAGCAAATACTGGATAATCTTTGTAGAATTCCTTGCTTATATTAATTGTTCCAAGTTTACCAAGTAATTTGGATCTAATAACTCCCTCTTTTTTTAAATAACAAGCTCCTTTTATAAGGTACAAGGAAATATGTCAGTTAGTCTCATCCACTTACATTTGTACAAGTGTATAGGACATGTGTCCTTTCTATTGCAATCTAGAACAAATGATCTTTTCCTTTTAATAGATTGGTTTATAGACAATGTGCTCTTATAAATTTCACATGTCTATACAAAATAATATCCTATTTAAAAATATTATACAAAGTTGGTTATAAAAGGAATATTCTCATTTGATTTATCTTTGGGACCCTTATGCTACTAGAGTTCTGAGTTATTGTTATTGGGTCCTCATTGTTTATTCATGTTATTTTTTAATTGGCATAAGGTTGAAAATTGGTTTTATGAATAACTCCTTCGTTTGATCTTCTAAGCCTTTTGTGGCACCTTTAATGCACTTTCATTGCATCCTAGTCAAATTTCATTGGTTATGAGCCTCTTTGAAAAGTCCATCTTTGCTTCATACCATTAAATCATCCTGCATAGAGCAACATGGACTATAAATATTTAGATTATTTGGATCCAGCCAACTATCTTAAATTTAACATCCAGAAGATCATAAATTGATGTCCACATGGACATCATTGATAGACATATGATCATCAATTTTAAGCACATCATCAAGGCTTTTACTATCTTAAATTTGACATTTTCATGGACGTCATTGATGGGTGCATGATCATTAAATTTAAATGAATCATCGAGGCTCTTTATTGTTTTAAATTTGACATCCACATGATCATTATTTGACATTCACATGAACATCATTGACAAATATGTGACCATTGAATTTAAGCTCATCTTTGGGACTATTTGGCAAGCTTTCCACTTGTCATTTTCTAGTTTACTCTATTCTCATTAAGATAAAATGACTTTAGCATATATACGTATAATGAACTTCAATTGATTGGGGTAATTTGTTTCATGATTTTTGGTATCGGGGAAAATTTTTCAAATAAAATATTTGAAATAATCCTCTTAAAGGGTCATTTGGTAGAGCATTTTCTTAGGATAAAAGTTCTGAAGGGCACTTTAAAAATATATGAAGGGAAAGTCGAGAGGGTAAAGGGCCACTTCAAAAGGTTGAAGGGTAATCTCAAAGGGCAAGTGTCCATTTTAAAACTTTTGATGGGTAAATTGAACAAAGGCTTAAGGGTATGTGCCTTTGGGGTAATTATTTTAGGATTTTTGCATTGAATAAAATGGTCAATGACAAAAGTCCAAAGGGTCATTTTAGAAAACCTAAAGGGTATGTTTAGAAGATCAAAGGGTCATTCCAAAAAACGTAAAAGGTATGTCCCCTTCAAAAAAATCTTGAAGGGTATTTTCAAAGAAGTTGAAGGGTACTTTCAAAAAATCCTAAAGAGTAATGAGCCTAAACAAAAATTCTGAAGGATAATTTTATAAAGGCAAAGGTCACTTTCAAAATAATTATAGACAATTTTCTACGAGAAAGACTTTTTAGGCTTTTTACATTGAGTAAAATGTTCAAAACAAAAAGCCTGAATGGTCACTTACAAAAACCTGAAGGATAAGTCTATTAAGGCAAAGGAAATTTTAAAAAAGGTTGAAGGGAAATTTGGTCGGGAAAAGAAACCTTGACAAAAAAATTGAAATATATGTCTGTAGGGTAGATGTATTTGACAAAACTTATGAAGGGTACATTCAAAAAACCTAAAAGGTAGGTTTCAGAAAAATTATTATGAGAAAGATGTTTTGGTCTTTTTACATCATAAAAAATGTCAGAAACAAAAAAGTTAAAGTTTCATTTCAAAAAATACTAAGCCTAAAATAAATATGTTGAAGGGCAAGTATAAAGAGGTTGAAGGGCAATTCTGTCAGGTAAAATGCTCGATAGAATAAGTCCATATGGAAATTGTTTGAGATAAAATGTTTGAAATAATTATCCTAACATAGATAAATTTGAAGGAATATTTTGACATATAATAATTGTATAAGTCCCAAAATAATTCCTAAATAAAATCTTGAAAGTACTTGGACAAAGTATCCAAAATATAAAACTCGATAGTTAAAAATGCAATAAAAGACCTTGCAAATAATAGAAAGACCATATGAATAATAAAAAGATCTAAAAGGGGGGTTCATGACATAAAAGGGATTAAGAATGGATGTTAGACTGAGGTTTGGTCATGTTTAAATACATGACTAAGCCTTAGGAAATAAAAATAAACTAATCCCATAGAATTATTTAAAATATTTCCATGTAAAAAGATCATGCCATATTCAAATCAAGTACTTAGATTAAACTTAGATTAAGGGTTTCGCTATTCAAATATGAATCTGACAAACTAAAGGTTAATAAAGAATCAAGTTAACATTAAAATAATGAAACCCAAGCATTGTTCATTCCATTTATACCTTATTGGACCTGAAAGCTGAAACACAAAGATCCAATGTTAGCACTTTAGATAAGGGTAAACTAGAACCATGAACAAATATGCTAACCAAACTAGGTGTGAATGATATCTAAATAAAAATAATGTGTAATCATACTAATGACACTCTGATAAATTGAATCTTCAATTTCAAGGTACAAATTTGCATAATTTGACACATGGGTTCCCATTTTTTAGAAATGTGAGTATGGTGACCTCAATAGGATGGTACTTCAAGAAAGAACATAAAAACACATAATGTTGATGCTAAAAAAAAATTAGTATTTTAAATCATAAAATAACTAAAAGTAAATGATTGAAAATTAAATATGATGTGTACCTTGACTTACCTTTATCATAGGATGTTGTCTATTATGTTGTTAGTTTTGATTGTGTAAGACACAAAGACTACTTTTGACAAACCCAATAATACAAAACCAAAGAGCAAAAACAAACAAATGCATAGAAGCCAAGATAACTAGTGTTATGAGGATGGGATGTAATTGGAAATTTGGCAAGTTGGGGTGATAGGTGTTATGTTAGACCAAATAACCAATTCAAAAACAAGAGTAAATTAGGTAACCAAAAAGCTAAGGATACTAAAGACTAAAAAACTCAAACAAGTAAACCTGAAGTAAGAAAGGAAAATTCACCAAGTCAAACCAAGGATACATGTCAAAAAGATGGTAATTAAACATTGATGTAAAAGTAGTAACAATCCTTACCTAAACAAAGATGGATAAGTGAAAAAAAATGGTAAAATAACATTGATGAGTGAGCAGTAACAATCCTTATCTCACTTAATAATAGAAAAAGGTACAGACTTAGGTGCCCATAATAGAAGGGTGGTACAATAATGACAAATGGTAAAGGGAAGCAAAACAAGTATAGGAATGTAGGTCTATGGTATAAATAAAGTAATCCATAGTTGTTCAAACATGTTTTTTCATTTTTGAGGATAGATAAAACTGAAACAAAGTAGTGCTAGCATGTTTTTAAGATATGAAGAAGGAAACAAAGAAGAAGGGAAAATATACTTAAAATCACAATTTACCTATCAAGGGGGAAAATGAAATGGGTGGAGGGGAGAATGAAATAAAAATCAAGGTAGAAATAAATATTTATCAAAGTCAAGACACTAAAATTAGATTTGTCAAAACAAGAGGATTATTGACCTTAAGGACTCTAAAGAACTTCTCTTAGCTACATAAGTGATAGGTTAAAAAATCAAGTATGTAGATCATCCCATGAAGGTTATATGCATGAAAATCAAAATGGACCTACCTTCCCACAATATGTTACCCATTCCTTATGACCCCTTATAGATCCATTGGTATACTATGAAGATTGGGTACTTTCATAATAAACTAGGTAGCACCATAGAGTTTATTGAATTCTCTTATTCCAATCTACTAGCCTACTACACCCCAATAGACCTTGGATCTATGTGAGGCCAACTATGGAGTTTGAGATTTGATTAGAGATAGGATATGTGTTTTTCATCACATTTTTTGGTGTGATATTAACTTTTAATATTTGTATGATTCCTTTTATATATCATTACCTTTTATTTCAAATGATTTGGCTTTTAACTTTCTTGATGGCTATGTCTATTCCTCCTCCATATTAATTTAGAAAACCAAACATGGGTGATAAAGATGAATTTTATTTTAATACTTGGGACTTGGTTTTTAAGAGAGAGAACTTTAGAGAGCAAGGGGTCTAAGAGTCTTGTAAATCTAGGTGAAATAAAAGTGTTATCTTGTTTTATCCAATGAGGAGTGAAAGTGAGGAGTGAAAGGAAAGGAAACCAAGAAGAATGAGACATGGAACAATTTGAATTAATTCAAACCACAAAAAATGTGACAAAGGATGAAAAGGGATATAATTATAGCAAAGTGTGATTCCTTATGATAAGAATCACTAAAATGGAGGAAAACATGCTAACATAGATTGTTGTACAAATCCCATCTATCAAAAGAAGCAAAATATAAAGTGAATAACAAGGATGAAAAACTTGTAACTATTGTAAAAAACATTATAGAAAAGGAATGATAGGATGGTAATTTTATGAGGAAGGTGAGGTCCTATCCATGGTCTTACACTGCAACTCATAAAAGATAAACCCATGAGGGTGCCAAAAAGCATTGGAAACATAAATGAGAAAAAGATAAAGATGGTATTTTGTGAGGAAGGACATGTCCTATCCATGGTATTATATTGAAAATCATAAAATATAAATCCAAGGGATGTCAAAAAGTGTGTAAAAATAATATGAAAATAAATAAAACTATGGTACATCATGAGGAAGACCAAGTCCTATCTGTGGTTTTACAATGCAACTCATGATAAAAAAGGGAAACCAAAATACCAAAAATAAAGGACTAAAGGTTTATAAAAAGAGAGAACTATTGTAGAGGGAGATACCCATGTAAGTAACCTATAATTTTTTTTAGATAGATGTGGCTAGAAAACATGAAAATAAGGGAAGGGTCATACATTAGCATCTATATCAAGGATGAACATGTGAGAGACAAGTCTATGTGTCTTAGAAGGTTTACTGAAGTTGAATTAGTTTAGTATCATGCTAGGTAGAATAAGAGTGGGCACCAAAAAATACCCCAAAGGGTAAGTGGACATAGGGATGGGCATCTCAAGATCCCCCAAAGTTTGAAATGATATATAGGTGGGCATGACAATATGACCCAAAGGCTAGATAAATGTGTGGATGGGCATTGCAAGATGCCCCACAAGCTAAATAGAGGAAGAAAAGACAGAAAAAGATAAGAAGGAAAGAACATCCCATATGGTTTCTAAATGGATTGAATTTGTCCAAGAAGATTCTAATAGGAGATAAGGTGCTTGAGGACAATGAATAAAATGCTAAGAAAGAGAAACAGAGAATTGGATTGGTAAAGAGAAAAAGCAAAAAAAGGTACAAAGTCAATTGGGTCAGCCTAGTAAAGAAAATAAGGTCTAAAAACTATACAAAGTCAACAGGGTCAACCTAGTACAATAAGAAAGGGTTAGAAACTATACATAGTCAACATGGCTAACATATTATAGAAAATAGGGGCTAAAATTTGTATAGAGTCGACAGGCTCAACCTAGTATAGTAAGCAGTGAAAAAAAGATAGTATAAAAATGAAATGGTAAAATAATGAAATATGTGAAATAAAACTTAGAAGGGTTAGATTCACATTGGGTTCACCAGAATGTATTATGAAGGCAAAGCCAAAGTGAATAAAATACTAAGAAGAAAGTGGTTATGTGAAGATAATCTAACCAGTGGTGGGATATGATTCACATCAGGTTAACTAGAATGTATGTAATAAAAAATGCATCATGTTTATAAATCAATCCTATCTTTGAGAAGATATATCATACCATACACTTTCAATTGGAGACACATTTTTTAAGTGGGAACATGACCAATATGGGGATCTATTAGACCTAATTAGGGGATCTATTACCATAATACATTGTGCTAGAGAGGGTTAAAAAGCCTTTAATCAAGCATAATCATGTAATAACCCTAAGTGAGCCCCATTGTTTGATATTTAACTAAAATAATAACATGTAAATAAAATCTAATTTGGTGCTCACCAAATCTTGTGGCACAAAGTGGGGGTTAGAAACAATAAAAATAAACATGCATAAGAGACATATACTCACATTAATGTATACAAAATCCTAATACATGGAAGAGAAGTACAAATTCATATCTATCTACTCTTAAAAAGGAGGAACAAAGTTATGAATACTTACCTTTGAAGATGAACCCATCGATCCTCAATCTCTCCCTTGGCCAAGGTGCTTCATAAGAGGTTCTTGTGGTATGTAAGGATGAAAAGCATAAATCGGATCTAGGCTATATAACCTATCAATACATCCAAAATACTTCTCCACAAGACAATATTTGTATCTCCAAAGAAAGTATGAAACCCTAAGCTTGATCCTCAAGTAAAATGGTGGGTAAGAAAATACACAATAGCTCTTAATTCTTCTTCTCTTCTCTCATTAATGGTGAAAAGAACTTGTATATATAGGTAATTCTAACCCTAAACCCTTAAAAAAATCTGACCAAAAAGGTCAACTCAATCAACCTAGTATTGTTTAATCCATGTTGAAAATGAACTACATCAATACTGTGGGCTAATGATAAAACAATATAGGGTCAACCTAGTTGACAGTTTAAAAATTATTGAAAAGGGATTTTGGATAAGAAAAGGTAAATTAAAGTGGAAAATGATTGGAGGAGGGTGAAATAGAAAATAACAAGCTTAGGGATAAGGTTTTTAGGAGATAAGTGTGTAGATAACAAGTGGGAAAAGGGATAATAATCCTTCAAAGCACCAATGGTCTATCCACCCCTTTTCTAGTGCACCCCTTAAGGTGCGAACTTAGAGTGACCGAGACTCAATGGGTTCCTGCAAAATACAAAGTGTCAGTAATTGATAAAAGTTTGAAAATATTATGTATATACAAAATTATATCTATTGAGGGGTTGTATTTAAAATTGGTAATTGAAACTTCCATCAAATTGAGAAGGAAAAAGAGAATATTGATTAGGTAGACCTTGAAGTGGTTGAGGAGTATAAATTGGTGAGAAATATCACCATATTCTTCCCCTTAAGGGTGATGTACCTCATTATTATAAGGCATACATCTAGCCACTTCCTAGGTAGGTCCACCCTCAAGAACACTTTTTGATTTGAAGGTTTTGTCTTTTTTTTATCTCTACTAAATTTTTTTTTGAATAGTTGTTCCTTTCTCTCTTTATCCTTAAAATCCTCCACTCCTGAACAATCCACACTTATGATGTTGCCAATAATTTTTTTGGTGACCATGAGCTTTATGCCTAACATTCAAACTTCTCTGTTGTTCTAACCATGAGCAAAGTCTCTAGATGTTTCCTATCATGATTTAGTGTGTTTTAAATTATGGTTATTCACATGTGATATAGAATGTGCTACATTACATTTTATCTTATCATTTTTTTAAACCATGCATTTTTTCATATTTTTTAGAAAAAAATCAAACTAAACACATTTTACCATAGCATATATTAAACATTAACACGTGTTATAAATAAAATACATACTTCCATAGCATCCATGAGTCATAAAAACAAATATATATCTATATATAAATGGGTCAAATGTTTGATACAATACAAAATGCTAGAAGTATAATATAATCTTAGCTCTATGATTGGGGTCCACCCTATCTATCTATTGGTGATTGAGCTAAACTACCTATAGATGCATGTGATTCCCCTCTCTAAATAAGCCACTATAGAGACCCAATTCATGTATATAGGCCCTTAATATGTCCCTATAAATGATCCATCTAAATTTATACATGTGCTAACTCTCTATATGTAGTTAAATGAGTAGTATTCTCCTTAGCTAATGTATGCCATACCCAGATATTTTTATCCCCCACCCCTAGTGGTAATGAAAAATATGTTGCATCTCCTCATCTTTTCAACTCTCTTGCTACCTTACCAACCAATATAAATTGACGCATGTGATCAAGGGTAGAAGGAACAAAAGGATCAATCATCTACATAATATCATGATGTGGTAACACATCATCTAATATATCATGATGAGCTACCTACACCATTAATAATCATGTGGCCTCCTATACAAAAACATTTAAATGCATAACACACACACACACACACACACACACACACACACACACACACACACACACACACACACACACACACACACACACACACACACACACACACACACACACACACACACACACACACACACACACACACACACACACACACACACACACACACACACACACACACACACACACACACACACACACACACACACACCTAGTCAAAAAATAATAAACATGAACTACATAACAAAACACAATTTACTCAGCAATAGTTTATCCATCGAATCGCCCACCAAGAACCTCCCATGAGTATGTCTCTATGGAATCACATATTAGGATAGATAACATGATCATGCTTTGGTCCATTATGAATCCACCACTCTATTAACCAAATCTCTATAGGATGTGCTAAGGGATCTCCTTAAGCTAGTACTTTAACCTATGGCTATGGATCTATGTGCACCTACCTCTAACTATGTCATTATGGTGGTGGTTGTGGTGGTATAAATAAACCATGATATGGTGAAAAAACTTATAAATTTACCTCTACTTATGTTTTTACCTCCTCTCCCTACTACTATTAGTGTTATCATCCCTAAGGTCTTGAGCAATGCATCCATATCATAAGCACATCTATAGGTGTTGTTGCACCTCCACTACCTTAATACTCCATCACATGTTGTGTCAAAAATTTAGGCACTACTATAGGTGTTTCCAGATGAAGAAACATAAACTAACCTAGTAAATGAGAAATAGGATGAGGCTCCACTCACCATTTTATGATCCATGCATGACCCTATTCTTAAAAATTACTTATCCATGAAGGCCAAGTATTTATAATACCTAGATATGGTTTTAAAATAATCTTTCCTTGAGTAATCATCTACCATGTTGGGACATGCATTATGGACCATAATATATGATCCTATCTCCACCTAAATATACAATGTAAAGCACCATCTATTGCATGTGGAAATCCCATAGGCCAACACATCAAAAACCTATCATATATATAAATACTCAACAAAATCATAGAGCCCATAGTCATCTACCATCATTATAATATATTATAAAAATAATTCACTAAATTCACCTAGATAAATAATCCTAGATCATACATCATTCCCTAATATAATATAGATCAACATAATGTAATCATATATAGTGGAACCTTCCCATTTAACTTGTGATAGAACACATGAGTTGTCACAAGATCAATAATGGATTTTTAGAAATCTAAAATGGATGACACATAGACATCAAAAAAATAAACCTAAAAACCACAAAAATATCTCTCATAGCTAGTCACCCCTAAGTCTAAGGCTCATCTCTCAGAATCCATCTCAGGAGTATTACAAATAAAATGTGTCTCTATAATAAGAAGTCATAATATCAAATGGGCATCCTATAGGGTGACACCCACCTCAATGGTATCCCCATACACCACCCACGTAAATGTGTTAGTTAATCACTCCCATGTACCTAAGAACATGGAAAATAACTCAAAAATCAATGAAATACACTACATTTACATGATACACACAAAGCCCTGTGTAGTCAATCATGATCAGTCCCTTGCTATGAACTTTTCTAAAAAAATAGGTAACCAAACAAATTCCAAAAATCACTAGAGCCTCCATCATATCTAAAAAATATCAAATAAAAAAGTATGCATCAGTTCTATATATCAAATAATCATCAACTACATTAATAAAATCAACAAACAAAAGCATTTAAATCCAAATTAACTACTTCATCAACCTATTTTGTCTCTTTTTTATCATTCCATACTAAGTTAGCCACATACCTAACTATGTTAGCCATGGTTGTATTTTATACTAGGGTGACCATGCACCTAACTATGTTAGCCAATATTAACTTACAACATAGTTGGAAACTTTATATGAAGTCAACCAGTTTACCTTACACAATTAGCCACTTGATATGAAGTCATCCAGTTTATCCTACATAATTTGTTTCTTGTTATGAAGTTAGCTAGTTTACCTAACATAGTTGACCACTTACTAAGAAATCAGACACTAATCTTATGTAGTTAGCCATATACCATACTACATCAACCACCTAAAGGACTTACTAAATCAACTAGGATATATGTAATTGGCCACCTTTATCATATTACATTAGATTGTCTAGGATATACATAGTCAACCATTTTCAAACTAATTATATTGGCCCACTAATACACAATTGGGAACTAAAATTAACCTAAGAATTTAAAACTACATTGATTTTTAACTTTTTGACACCTTCCCATTTTACTTCATAATTTATACTCTGTCTCAAAATTCTTTGGGGTAAATTCTACCTCATGGATTTGTTCAGGCATCTAATTTTTTAAATTTATTTCATTTATAACTAAAAATGATAAAAAAATCATATTCAATACAACCCATACCTAGACTAAGCTCCCAACAGCTGCAATGCATCCTCTTTCTCATGTTCCTCACATATGTGCCATCATATCTCTCATCACTCCTCTAGGTCACATAAAGCTTTAGTTTATCAAAATAGAAAATATGTAAATGAATAGTTAAAATTATATTATATATTCAAAATTTACAAATTATTTATCTAGAAATTATTTACCACAAAGTTCCATCTTTCACTTATAACTATGATTCTACAACCTCTTTTTACAAAGTGTAAGGTGTTATGTAATCCTATCAATGTAGAGATTTTTTTTATATTTACCCCATATTTTTGTAAATGTTTTGAATTTTATCTTATTTTTTAGGTCCACTTACTATTATATACATTAAATTCATCTTCTACATTCTTCCCACGTAGCTTCTATTTAACAATAATAAGGTAAGCGAATATATGTATTTTTTAATTATTTAATTTCACCTATTTCAACTTCCTATTACAATTTATAAACTTAGTTATTTTTTGTTGCTATATTATTTCTTGAATCACCATCCCAAGCTACAACTGCATGATAGGGGATGAGATTTGAGTGGAGAATATGTATACACATAATATTTTAAAACTTTATCATTTACTAATGATTTCTCTCTTTTAGTAACCTATCGAGTTTCAATCTCTCTAAGTGCATACCTCAAAGGGTGCACTAGAAAAGGGGTGGGTAGACCTTTGGTGTTTTATGTGATTATTGGTCCCTATATCATTATTTAAAACCACTAAAATTCACTTTTATCCAACTCTCTAAGAAATTAAAACTAATTTATCCATTTATATAAGTAGTTCCCCATTCACAATAACCCTTTATAAAGTAAACAACATTTTTTTCATTTTCCTATTAGGTTGACTAAGTCAATCTTTTTAGGGATTCACCACATTATATAGCTAAGTTGGCTTGATTGACCTAGTTCGAGACTTAATGACTAATTTTATTTCCTAAAAAAATCAAGCTAGTTAATCATGTTGGGTAAAACTCTAGGAGGGTTTAGGGTCAATCTTTGGTGATACATACCACTTTTACTTTAATACAATAGAGAGGAACATTCATTTACACATTATTACAACTTAAAATTCTATAAATTTTACACTTGAGAAGTCACTGCTTAGGGTTTTACCTTGTAAGAAAATAATATTATTTTATGAGAAAGTCTTGGGTGTAAAGTAAGAGTATTTAATTTTAGAACTGATTTATATAGTGCTATCATTATAAATACATGAAAATATCTTACTAAGCACTATTGGAAAAGGAAAATATTGAGGCATGATAGATTCATCCAAAGATAAGTGTTTACAACTTTTATTTTTTCATTTGATAGATATATATATTTCATTGACTATTTTACTACTTATTTAGTTTACCTCTTCATTGACTTGAGTAGAGTTTACTTTGATTTTTGTGTTGTTTGTTGTTAACTATCCCTTGTTGTGCCAAAAAGCTTTAGTGAGCACTTAATTAGATTTATTTTATGTATTATAGGTCTTTTTAGGGTTATTATTTGGTGTTAATTGACTAGAGATTTTATAAAACTCTTTAGTGGTGTTGTGTGATAAGAGATCCCTTAATTATATTTAGTGGATTTAAATTGGTCATGTACTAATATAAATAGATATGCAATGAGCTATTTGTAAGATAAACTTATCTAAGCTTATAATTCACTAAGTAGGACAAGTTTCATATCCATCCTAATTCATTATATACATAAAAGATATTTCTAATGCTATTCTTTAGGTAAAATACATGAAATATATAATGTATGCGAGTTGATTGCGGAAGTTATAGATTGTATGCCACAATGCCAATTTTATATAAGTTATCATAATGACCATAAATACATAGGTGAAAATTTGTTATAATTTTTATGTTGCTTCAAATACATATGATTATATGGATGAAAGTGCACAAATACTCAATCACCAATATCAAAATGATTGTCAATACAATGTTGATCAGCTTGTTGATTCATTATATTATATGTTATTGCTAAATTATCCCTTAACCTACCTAGTACATCTTGTTAATGTTGAATGTGTTTTTTAACAAATCAAACCTTGGGTTTCACCTTAAAATATGAAGTGATGGATGGGGGTGATATAATTAAATTTCCACAAATGGAAGAATTTTAGAATAGGTTAGGAAGGAAAGTTTGTAACACCATTCTAGTAGTGGAAGTCAATGGACCTATTATCAACCAAATTTGCACCTTTTAGAATGTATTTCAATCCTTAAATTTTTTTAATAAAATGGAAACAAGCTTAGTCTATGGTTGGCCTAAATTGGATTAAATCTCTAGATTAAAGGTCTAGTTCCCCTTGATGAATCACTTAGGATCATAAACTATTCTATCAACTTGCTATGAAAAGATAGAGAAACCTATTTTAATGGGGGTGATGAATTAAATATACTTGACAAATACCAATCATCTACAAATTCAATTTAACTATGATACTAACATGCAATAAACACCACTCCAAATCTACCTCTCTACATTTTTATTTCACATGATGGATGTGAATAATGCTTGGGTTAGGATGACTAGTCAAAAGGTCATAGCATGACACTAGTGAATATGATACTCACTCAACCTTAACAACTCACTTAGAAAATTAAAAATACCTATAAAAATTATTCCAAACTGAAAATGAATGCAAGAAAGGACAAACATGCCAAGGAAGAAATACTATCACTTGACAAGGTCTACTAATAATGCACACACATTGAAACTAGTTAAAGGAAGAGGTAAACTCAAAATTTTCTCATTAATAAAAGGCTTAAAAATGGTAGGACTTCACCATACCTAGGTAGAGGATACAAACTTATATTATCAAGGATGAATATATAGAAAATTTGAGAGAAGAGAGAAAGAAGGGCATAGGAGAGAGAAGATTCCAAGTGTCAAGAAGAGTTACATTCAATAAATAATGTATGAAACTATCTCAATAGGTCTTAAAATACATGTTTACTCTCTTAAAAATTCTCTTCTCCTCCAAGTGGAGTAGTGGTCTTTATCTTGCTTGACTCCTTGATATTGCTCTTGAAAATTGCCCTTTCTCTTAGCTTGTGATGGACAAATAGCACCCTTGATCACTAACCTCTATTTAAATATATATTGACCTTATATCTTATACTATTAAATTTTTTATGAATCTTCATATCTAATGATACAATGATGATTAAAAATCCTAACTATCTTGAATCCCATTTGGCCTTACTATGCATATCTCACTTGAAAGTATTAAATATTTGAATTCATCTTCACTAAGGAAATATATCTCTATGTATGTCATATTAACATCATATTATACCTTAAATAACTCATTTAGAGTCCTCAAACTCTCTCTAAGACTTGATTATGCACCAAAAGGTATCATTTGGCCTCATTCTTTATAGCCTTAAAAACATGTAAACCTCCTTGTGTAGAAGAATATACAAAGGGTAATAGAAAAATAAATGTATTTTTTAGGACTTTGTATCCACTTATAGTTATATTCCAATTTTTAGGATCTAAATTTGAGTAAAAGTGTCCTTTTTCTTCTATTATCTCTCCTTTATTAGGCATCAAATAGGCCTCCTTGTCTAGAAATTGAGTTTTGGTCCAAAATTAGTCCCACACATATTTAACTTCTAAGAAATGTTTGATTTAATTTACCCATTCCAATACCACTTTCCATGTCAATTTTTAGCTCGTGAGACCCTGTACGGATGGGTAAACCATGAAATGGTCAAAAACCCTAGTCTAGGCACTTGTGTAGGCATGAGAGATAGTTAGAGTGTTTTGAGAGAAATTTGTAGACTCTAGTGATTGGAATTAGTTTTATTAGTCCTGGAACATCATTAAAAAAATCAATCCACTAAGGAGAGGTCTTTTAAAGTGTTTTATAGGCATGTAAGTAGACCATTTGACTAGCAAAATAATGCATTTCTCCCTTCTTGGCCAACTTGGAAACTTTTATAGCTTATGTATCATTTTTATAGACCTTAAAATGAGTGTGTATGATTTTATAAAAAATTTAAAGTCCTTATAGACCTATTATCTTTGTTTGGAGATCATCCCATACTTTATACCCTAAAAAACACACTTATACCCCTATTTTATGAGTAATTTTGTATAACTCTATACCTTTACATTCCAACCAATACCATTAATATGTTATCATGAGAAATTATAAGGTGAAAAAAATCATTTTGAGGTCTAAAAATTCAATATTAAGGCATTTTTAGGTCTCTTTCTTCCATCGATTAAAAACTAGCTTTCTAAACAGCCTAAAAAGTCTTAAGGTCTTGAGGATGGTTCTTACAATACAAGCCTTGGATGGGAAAATCAATTACATATATTTTTATTAAATATACAAATATAACTTACCATAATATCATTTTACACCATGAATCTTCTCATGAAATATGTGAGCCAAATTAGGAGACCTTTGAGTTAGTAGACTGTGCATTTATGAGGTCTAGAAAGAAAATAAGTCTGAGAGAGATATCTTGAGTTTGATTGTAGTTAAAATAGTTTTTAAAGGTATTTAATACTCACCATTCCAATTTTAAAATGGTCTTATTCACAATTTTACTCCACTAGGTCTCCTTTGACTTCATTAATTCAAACCAAGGGTTCTCAAACTAGCCACTGTAAGTGACCCTAGTAACCTATATTAGACCCTTTTCTCACTATTGAGAGAGTATAAAACCTTACATAATATTTTATTTATTAATTTATCACTTTTTAAAAGTATTCATGTGTCCAATTCACCCTTAATAACCAACCTTCATTACCAAATATACACATAGAGGGTTGTATGTATGGCCTTAGGTTTAATAGGCCTAAACATACCTCTTAACATTGAAATCCATTTTTTTATTAATTTTTATGATATTATAGGGTCACTACCACTATTAAATTACCCTAAAATTATTTTATTCATCATCATATTTCTATCTCTCTCAACCAATAGACACCTTCACTAAACAAGGCATGTAGGCCTGTAGGTTTCTTGATTGTATATGCAGGGTTTTAGTGAGGTTTGTTTTGGTTAGATGATATAATATTATTTAGGTTTTGTTTTATTAAATTAACTATATTATTTAAATAAACCCCTAAATCCATTTTATACCTTTCATTTTCCATCTCCAAGCTTGAAACTAGCCTGATTACTCAAGCAAACGTATAGGTGTATATTGGAGTCTTGACTACAGTTTGAGGTTTAGATATCTTCATTTACAAGTTGATTAATGTTTCAAAGTTATTATAAAAAGGTTTAGAGTTTATAAATTTCCTTATACCCTCTAAATAATTCTTAAATACCTCGCATCTTCAAAACATACCCCTTATCTCTCATGTTTATTAAAGACATGGTTGTAGGTGATGATGAATAAGAGTTTGAACATTTGAGCTTTGACAACTGATCTTATTAAACTATTATCATTGATGCCTTGATACATAATTAAAACTAATTAATACTCATTTTCATTTAATCTTATTACATGTTATCACTTTATTGGTCATGTATATCTCTTATACTCTACCTAAGCTTGTAGGTGTTGAGTTGACTATGTAACTGTAGGTGTTTGAGATGAATATGTTTTAATAATTCTCTCTAATATTATTTCAATTTTTTTTTAATGTTTATATACACCTTTATCACCCATTTATAACATATCTCCATTGTACCATTGCATCTTCATTCTCTCTTGTAGGCATGTAGATGTTGTTAAAATTTGTATGGTTATAGGTATCCATTAGGGTGTCTTGAGCATTGGTATTTGAACCATATTTATTCATTAGTAATGAAAATATCAAACTTTATTACATAGTTTCCAAACCTTATTCATATATTTATACATCATTTTAAATAATAATTATTTCATCTTATGTGTAAAAGAGACCTATAGGTTTAGGCAGACCTGTAGGTCTACATCATAATACAAGAAGCCCTTTCTAAGGTTTGTCTTGAAATTTTAAAAATATAAGATCATTATTCATTAATGTTTCATTCTTTATATAGGAGGTCAAACCCTCAAAAATCTTTGAACAATGAACAACAAAATCTTTCAAACCACTTTCATGCAAATAACCTTCTCACGGTCTCAAACCAATGTATTGCATACTACTTGAAGAATATATAGTTGGAGTGAAGAAATAGAGACATTATTGAGTTATAAATTTTTGAGGGGTTTAAAATTTTTAATAAAGCTTCATTCATCATCTTAAACATTGAAAACCCTAAAACAACAAAAGACCATACATTCACTTTACAAAATGTACAAAAGAAGATATCTTCTTTCCAAATTGGATAAAACATGCCAAATGGGACTTATATAAACATGAAAGATGCCTATACATACCCTAAAAACCCTTTGAAATTAATATCATGCATTTATTTTTCTTGAAACTTCCACTTAAAGAAGAAAATTAAGCCTATGGAGTTGACTAGTAGTTTTAAACCACCCTGGAGTTTTAGTTATTTTTTATAAAGATCAATCCACCAATATGATGAATATTTCCATGAATATAAATCTAATTAGGACTCCATATTTTATGAAAAATATTAGACCCTAACTCTCTCTCTCCTAGCCATACCATCAACTTGAAAACTACCTTCTTAAGCTTTCTAATGGAGAGAAGGAAGAAAATTTTACAATTTTTTGACATGTACCTACAATAAAAATGTGGTTTTAACCTTTAGAATATAAAAGGAAACTTATTCAATGTTTTTCATTGGAATATGAGCTTACAAGTCCATACAAGTGAGTGAAACTCCCTTCTTTGGCATTGAAATGCAAGAATCTAACTAATGTCTAACATCCTTACATATAATAAAATTATAAAACTCCTACAAGAAATGTTGAAAGTTTCTTGTATATATTTTTAGAATTTATGATCTTTGACACATGTAGGGGTTAGTAAAAATCAACTTTTTCCTCATAAAACATTACCTTAAAGTTTGAAAAAGAATCTTAACTTCTCCAAACCATAATAAAATGTTTATAAATTATTTTTGAGGCATGAAATGACTTTGAGGAACACCTAAGCACATCTTACACCACTTGAAAAAGTTTCATCGCTCCTTGACTTGACTAACTTATTATAATGTAAAGACAAACTATTACCTTAATTTCTCCAAACAAACCTTAACTTTTACTAACAAGGTTTTAGAAAGGCTATTATGAGACCACATAAGGAATGAAAAAGATATGAACAAGGTTGTAATAAATGAAAAAGAATTTTTATCTTATAGGGGTTAAATTTTTTATCTTGGGGGTTAAAATTGTTTAACAAATTAGTGATTCACAAGGGTAGCATGCTTGCTATGCTAATTAGACCAGTATCCTTGTACTTACATTAGGAAATGGAATCAACTACACTAAAATTCATACCAAACTAGATCATGACCATGTAAAAATGAATTTATTTGACCTCTAAACCACACAAAACAAGACCAAGACACATAAAGTAAAAGAACAAGACACAAACATATGCTAACTAAGCACTTAGGAAACACAAAACACAACAAAGTAACTAACTATATATAAATGACCTAAAAATTACTTATTCCTCCTAGATCAAAGGGTAATCTTGTGATATATTTTTATTCATGCGGTGGCAAATAGCATGAGTCAAGTTGCCTCTTGATCCTTGGCCTTTTTATCTTCATCATCATGTTGATTATTAATTATCTTAGAATGATCTAAAGTGAAATGAGAAAAACAAACCAATAAACTATGAATATGAACTCATCATGTTCTTCAACAACCTTATTTTGATGTTTCTTGATGTTTGAAACTACCTCAATTATGACCATTTCTTGGGTTATAGGAGAAACATCACCCTTAGCTTCTAGAGGCTCTATGGAGTGATTATCTTGATCTTGAATGGTTTATTGTGGGTCCCCACATTATTTCTAAATCAAAAGATCATACTCAATAGCATTATCAATTTTTCCAATAGGAATTATAAGACTTTGAAGAGCCTCAAATTCATTTCATATGTCTAGGTACTACTACCAAAGATCTTCGTCATTCTCTTGACCTCCCTCTTAAAGAGATAAAATATAAAGTACATATTTATAGGCTTATTATAATTTTTTTATATCTTTATCATCTTAAATTCCTTCCTCAATCTCACATTCTTTTTTAATATTTAACCATTTCAAATCCATATAAGATCTCACCTTGTTTAGTTTACGTGTCTTCAACATCAAGACTAGATGTAACTTGATTTTCAAATTGTACCCCTTATTCAAATTCACATTATTGATCATCCTTAAAAATTAAATTATTTTTTTCTTCACCAAGGGGAGTACCAATGGTGAATCCCTCATCATATACACTTGAATAATCTTCATCATACTTTCCTTCAACCTTACTTGTAGCTACAACTTCTTCTTCAATTATTTCCCATTGGATAGGTTCCTCTTAAAGAAGGGAGATGGTGAGAGGATGACCAATATGATCATGAGTTTTAATGGGAACCAAGGGATTACTATTTAAATTTGAGGTTGTGGGAATGAAAGGTTCTTAAAGGAATGATTGAAGAGAAATCAATTTTATTTGAGTTATGAGTGCCCAATTCTCTTCAACAACCATTTCATCTTTCTCATAGACCTATTGAGTCTCTTAAAAAACTACAAACTAATTCTCAAACTTATCAAATAAAACCTCCTTATTTTTTTATACATCTTATTGAATAGAATTCCAAGATGGAAAATATAGAGGCTCTTGAGGAGAGGGAAATGGAGCTTGAAAAGGCTTAAATTTGTCTTTTTTTTTTTAACCTCTAAATCTTTTCTTGATTAAATTTTATTCATTTTCAACTCTAACTCTTAAATTTACTTGTCTATACTCTCTTAGAATAGATTATATTGAATTTGTTTAGTGACTTCATGAGGATAAAAAGGACAATAAGGTTGATATCTAATACAAGAGGGATGAGAGGGACCTACATAGGTTTAAACTATTCTTTGACTTAAACTCCCCAATAAATGCTTATCTCACCTTGATTACTCCATGATTTCACCACTTGATTATATCTTGGAGTCTTGAAATAATTATTGGGGGGTTATTTAGGAAGAGAAGTAGAATATTGTTTCCCAATAATAGGCTATTCAATAACAATCTCTTCCTTTTGAATGCTATTTTGGATTGAATTCTAAGAAGGTAAATCTTGAGAAATATATGAAGGATTTGAAACATTTTAAACCTCACTTAAAATGGTATCTTGGGGAAGAATGGGTGGTTTGTATGAGGGTTAAATTGGTATATATTAAGACACATGGGGATGATAGGATTGAACCTGATGTCATTTATGAAATCTTTCTTATCTTATATTGTTTGAATGAGACCACTTACATCCAACATTTTACTTAAGAGGCTTTACCAAAATTATATCTCAATAGGTTCCCATTATTCTTTCATTAGTTATAATTAGTCTCTCATTTTGTGAATGAGATGACTAGGGACACCTTGAACATATTACCTTTGTGTGTTAATACCTATCATGTACCTCTCATATCCCAAGAGATATTGCTTGAAACATGAAATAGAATAGTTTGAAAAGTGGCTATGTTGGCTATGGATATCTTGATCTTGAAAAGTTTGATCATATGAAACATTATAATCATGTAAGGGGAATGTATGGTGATCATAGAATTGATTTTATTCATGAAAAGGTTGATAAGGATCATAGTGAGTATGATAAGGCTCATTAAAGGGTTGATAAGGAGTACCTTAACAACCATAAATAAAATATACTTCAAATTCAACCATAAAAACATCATCAAGACATTGAATTGAAGATATAACTTACTGTGAACAATTGTCTGGGATGATAGAACCAAATGATTGACAATGGAGTTTCCATTGATGTTTTTAATTCCTCCAAAGGATGATATGAAGAAGAACAACACTAATAATCCTTCCACTACTTTGGATCTTAGTCCACCATATGTGCCATAAATTTTATCAACCAAATTTTCACCCTTTATAAGGTAGTTCAAGTCTTCCAAATTTATAATAACATGGAAACAAACCTAGGCTTTGGGTGGCCTAAATTAGATTGAATCTCTAGATTAAAGGACTAGCTCTCCTTGATCAATCACTTAGGATAAAAAACTATTCTTTAAACTTGATAGGAAGAGAGAGAGAAACCTATTATAATAGGGGTGATGCACCAAATATACTTGACCACTACCAACTAGATGAAAATTCACTTCAACCATGAGACTAACCTACAATAAACACTACTCCAAATCTACATCTCTACATTAGTATTTCATATGAAGGCTGTGAATAATGTTTGGGTTAGTAGGACTAGTCAAAAGGTCATAGCATGACTCTGGTAAATAGCCTACTCACTCAACCTTCACACCTCACTTAGACAAATCACAAGACTTTTAAAAGGATTCCAAACTAAACATGAACTCAAGAAAAGACAAACA
The DNA here is from genome assembly GCA_037957365.1 of Torreya grandis. Lineage (NCBI taxonomy): Eukaryota > Viridiplantae > Streptophyta > Pinopsida > Cupressales > Taxaceae > Torreya > Torreya grandis. The sequence continues at coordinate 42,173 of JARHVA010002499.1, forward strand.
TGCCAAGAAAAGTAGACTATCACTGGAAAATATCTATTATACATTCACACACTTTGAAACTAGTCAAAGGAGGAGGTAAAACTCGACTTTCCTCATTAATAAAAGGATTAAAAATGGGTATGGATTTTCCATACCCAGGTGGAGGATACAAACTTAGCCTATCAAGGCTGAATATATAGAAAAAATTAGAGAAGAGAGAAATAAAGGAATAGGAGAAAGAGGCTTCCAAGTGTCAAGAAGAGTTAAATTCAATAAATAAGGTATGAAACTATCTAAAAAGGTCTTATAATACATGATTTATCTCTTAAATATTATCTTCTCCATCAAGTGGCATATGGGTCTTCATCTTGCTTGAAACCTTAATCTTGCTCTTGAAAACTAACCCTTCTCTTAGTTTTTGATGGAAAATTGGCACACTTGACCACTAAACTCTCTTTAACTATCTCTTGACATACTATTTGACACTTTTCACTTGTTTAGGAGTCTTCATATATGATGCTACAATGATGATTAAAACTCCTATCTTGAAGCCCATTCGGCCTAACTACACCTATCTTCCTTGCACATGTTATTTATTTTAGTTAATATTCATAAAGGAAATATATATACATTTATGTGCTACTCACATCATATCAAACTTGAAACAACTCATTTAGAGTCCTTAAAATCTCTCTAAGACTCAATTTTGCACCAAAAGGTCTCATTTAGCCTCATTCCTTATAGCCCTTAAAATGTGTAAAACTTATTTTTTATAATAATTAAGGGTAATGTAAAAATAAATGTATTTTTTAGGACCCTATATCCGCTTAGAATTCCATGACAATTTTCAAGATCTATCTTTGACTAAAAGTGTCATTATTATTATTCTCTCTCCTTAATTATGCCTTAATTAGGCCTCCTTGTCTACAAATTATGTTTGGGCCAAAAATAAATCCCGCATGATCAAAACTTCTAGGAAGAGTTTTATTCACTTTACCCATGACAATTACATGATCCATGTCAATTTTTATGTCTTGAGACCCTGTATGGATGGGTAAACCATGAAATGGTAAAAAACCCTAGTCTAGGTACTTTTGTAGGCATGAGAGATAGTTAGTGTTTGGAAATAATTTTTAAGGATATAGATATTTTAATGAGTTTATTTATTACTAAAAAATAATTATTAAACTCAATCCACTAAGGATAGGTCTCTTAAAGTGTCTTATAGGCCTATAGGTAGGTTATTTGACTAGTAAAACAATGTATTTCTCCCTTATTGGTCAACTTGGAAACTTAAAAATATTGTGTATCATTTTGAGAGACTTGAAAATTATTTTTGATTATTTAAAAACCTTTTGAAATTCCTTATATACCTACACTCTTCGTTTGGAGATCATCCCATACTCTATACCCTAAAAACACACTTCCATCCCTATTTTTTGAGCAATTTTTTACACCTTTGTATCTTCACATGCCAAAAAATACCATGAACAGGTGATCATGAGACATTATAAGGTCAAAAAATTAATTTTAGGGTTGAAAAAATCCATTATAATACATTTTAAGGCCTCTTTCTTCCATCAGGTCTAAACTAGCTTTTTAGATAGCTTGAAAGTGTTTTAGGGTCTTAAGGATGGTTCATAGAGTATAGGTCCTAGATGGGAAAGTTAATGAAATTAATTTTTAGTAAATATAAACATATAACTTACCATAATATCACTATACACCATACATCTTCTCATGAAATATGTGAGCAAGATCAGTAGACCTTCACGTTAACAGATTGTGCATTTGTGAGGTTTAGAGAAAAAACAAGTTTGAGAGAGCTATATTGAGTTTGATTTGAGATTAAAATAAATTTTAAGGTATTTAATAATAAAAATAATAATAATTACATGTTAAAATGTTCTTATTCACCTTTTTTCCTCTATTAGGTATCTTACAACTTCATTAGTTCATACCTAGGGTTCTCAAACTAGTCACTGTAAGTGACCCTAGCAACCTATATTGGACCCTTCTCTCACTACCAAAAGAGTATAAAACCTAAAATAATGTTTATTTGATGACTTTATAACTTTATCAGAGTCTTCATGTCTCTAATTTACCCTTACTAACCAACATTCATTACAAATATACGCATACATGGGTGTATGTATGGCCTTAGGTTCAAGAGGCCTAAACATACCTCTTAACCTTTCCATCCATTTTTTGTTGACTATGATGATATTATAGGGTCACTAACACTATTAAATCACCATAAAATTAGTTTATTCATCCTCATATTTCTATCTATCTTAACCAAAAGACAGCTTCATTAAACAAGGTAGGCAAGCCTATAGGTTTCTTGATTGTATATGCAGGGTTTTAGTGAGGTTTGTTTTGGTTAGATTATATGATATTATTTAGGTTTTATTTGACTCCATTCACTTTATTATTTACCTAAACCCCCAACCCCACTATATAACTTGAATTTTCCATCTCCAAGCTTGAAACTAGCTTGATTACTTAAGTAAACCTGTAGGTGTATATTGGAGTCTTGACTATAGTTTGAGGTTTAGATATACTCATTTAAAAGTCAATGATTGTCTCAAAGTTATTATCACAAATTTGAGAGTTTATAACTTTCCCTCTACCCTCTATAGAATTCTTCAAGACCTCTCATCTTCAAAGAACACCCTTTCTCTCTTATGTCTATTGAAGACATGGTTGTAGGTGATGTTGAATAAGATTGAACATTGGATAACTAATATTCTTAATTTATGATCATTGAGACCTTGATACACAATTGAAAATAATTAATTCTCCTTTTCATTCAACCTTCTTGTAGCCTAAATTTTAGATTCAACTCTTATTACTATTTTTAGTAATAAAAACCTAAAGTCGAAAGACATTAATAGGAGGGGATAAAAGAGATAATCAGAATGTTATAGGAGATCTTACCATAATTTTACCTCTTTATAACTCCTCTAAAATATTTACAAATGGATACTTGATGCCAAAATTAAAATATATTGGATTGCTTTCTTAATAGTTGATAATGGCTTTCAATAGACAATTGTGCTTGATAATGGCTCTTGATGGATGCAAGGAAGATTATAATGATAGAAATATAGAAATAAGGATATAAGATTTAAAGTTAATTTTATGGAGGGATTTTTATTATTTATATAGGAAATGGAGATAATAATCAATGGCTCAAATTTAATTTTGAGCCATTGAGATCAATGGCTAGGATATTTCCAAGGAATTTAAAATCCTTAAAAATCTCTATAATGGAAAATTCTAAAGGAGAAAGTGATAAAATGGAGTAGATTTCTATAATATTCCAATTCTAGAAATATTCGATTAGGGTTTATGGGTTTAAGAATAACTAGGAATAGGGTGGTAGATGGGTAGGTACAATAAATTGTATTTTTAAATTGGTGTCTTAGGGAGTAAGTTAGTGGGTAAATGGGTCTTGTTAGGGGATTAATTGGTTATGGGATGGATTAAAGTTTGTAGGATGTATTAAATGGGATATGATGTAATGAGATATTTTTAAAATTATCTAATAAATGTAGTTATATGTTAAATTAGTAGAATTAGTGTAATTAACAAGGTGAGTAGATTTTAGTGCATACATTTTGCCCCTTTTTGAAAGGGCATTATTAGTGGATTGAAGTGGAAGGAGTAATTATATTTCAAATAAAAACCATTTCATGAATAAATGTTAGTAGATGATGTTAGTGGATATCATGCCCCCTTGAGGGGACATACAATGAAGAATGAGATGGATGGCCAATTGAATAGAAGTCTTAGGGGTGAGATAAGACCAGGATAATAAAATGGGGTTGGGATGCCCCAAGACTTAGCTCAAGTTGAGATGACCCAAGAATTAAGGGGATAAAGTGTCTCAATTGTGAAGGGTTATAGAAAAATAACTAATGTATATAAAGTGGTTTGATTTATAAGATGAAATTAATTGAGATAAGATGGATTCAAGCTAGTGATAAGTCCCCTAGAAATGACACATGATAAAGAAGGATTGAAGATTGATAAAGGAGATAAAAGTTATTTAGGAATGATAGGTATCCACTTTACATAAGATTCATAGCTTAAAATGATGTGTGATTATCAATTGGTGAGTTCAGGGATGGGACAAGGATGAGTGATGAGTGGTGGCTGAGCTATCCCTAAGCATAAAAATAGGACTAGGTGCTACCTACATAGTCTTAAGAGACCTCAGGCTGATGTAGTTTTGATTTGGGATTTAGAGTGGATGATGGAGAAATAGAAAATATATGCCCCAATTGACATTATAGATGATAATGGATGACTAATTAGGGTATTAAAATTAAGGTGATGGAGTTTGGATGTAGGATTTATTAGCAAAGGACTATTATGGTGTATAGGGGGGTCAAACAAGACAAAATAGGAAAAATAAGGTCATTTGAGATTTTTGTCCTTTGTGAATTTTGTCTCCAAGATAAAACCATGGACCATATTCCTTGAGCTTCCCATCATAGTGAATGAGTGCAAGAGTTCTAAAGAGCTGCAAAGGCTGGACCACTGATGATTACTAAACTACTTTTTTCTAGTTTTTTGTGAAAATTTTAGGATTTTTTGTAGAAAAAGATGTCATCTAGGTCACCAAGGAAATATTGTGACTAAGATTAGTGCCCTCAATCATGACATTATCATCATGACCTACGGATTTTTAGAGGAAGAAATAGTATTACAATACTATGGGTCTAGAGTTGTGATATTGTAATACTACAACCTTAGACCCATAATATTGTAATATCAAGAATCAAGGATTAGTGGTTTTGTGTAATCATATGGTTAGGTAAAATTTTAAGATGTAAATGGTGACTTTGTTAAGATTACAGCTTAGGGTAGGGTCGCAGATCATGGTTTTGTGGTAGTTTGGAAAAGTGGGTAAGTTATGTGATAAATGATTAGTTAGTTAGATGGGGATAGATAGATTATAAGGCTTGAGGGTGTTACAGATAATTAAGATAGTTAGTTAAGATTTAATGATGAGATTAGTAAAATAGCCTAGGTTTTAGGGTGAGTTAGTTGAGTATAGGTAATGGGGTTGAATGTTAGATATAGTTAACAGGTATTGAGGTTAGTTTAAGGGGTGATGAGGTTGGTTAATGTGATCAATAAAGTGGGTTAATTAGCTATATAAGGTAGTATGAGGATTAGATGAAACTTAAATGGCTATAGGGAATATTAGGTCGTTTTAGTTATAAATCTAGTTAGATGGGTGAGTGATGAAGTTAGTTAACTTAGGGTTGGGAAGTTAGGGGTAATTAGTTATTAGCTAGATGATAGATGAAGGGTTTTAAATGGATTTATGGATAGGATAGGTGATTTGTGATAGATGTAGTGATAGGTTTATGATGACTAGTGTAAGAGGACTTATGAGTGATGCATATTGATCATGACATCCTATGGTGCTACATGAGATGAACTTACTAATTAAGGTTGAGTATGGAGTGTTAAAATTGATTGGGATTCATGATTTTGTGAGGATGTTGATGGTGTAGATTGACTGTGTACTGATCACTACACTAGTATAGCAATGGCATTAAGAGCCCAACACATTTCACTTCATGATAGGGGGATGACATTGACTTTGGAGGATGTCTACTAGATATTTAACCTACCAATGTTAAGCAATAGGATTTACTAGAGATCATACATGCTCACTATGACACTAAAGAGGTTGGCAGGAGGATTATAGGTGGGTGTACATAATAGGTATGTGGATATTGATAGATGTCTCCATGAGGGGAGTATTGATCAATTAACCTTGATAATTATGTCTCTTTTTACAAATATACTTCTACTAAACAAGAGTAGGTAGTGGTTTCACCTAGGTTGGGGAGATGTTGTAGTGGACATGGTTTAGTATTTTAGAGTTTTTTCTTGGGGTCTACTGGTATTAGCCCACTTATATTGAGAGCTACATTTGGGGGCATATAATGAGGTAGTGAGCTTGGGGCCATCCATGTTATTATAGATCTACATCTAAGAGCATATTATGATATAGTGGCCATTAGGTACTCTAGTAGTATGATAGCCACATCATCCTAGGGTATTCAAGTGGTATATTTTACTAAGTGTGTATAAGGGACATGCTAGAGAGATGTGATTATATCATCAAGACTTTGATATCTTACATCCTAAGCACATCACCTAGATTCCAAACATGGGTTTAATGTTTGGCTAGGATGATGAGGCCATAGTGACCTAGTATATGTTGATGGAGTGCTGTCTGATAGATCAGAAAGATTTGGTGATAGAGAAATATAGATTGGATCATATGCAGAGGTAGTTTGGTTTCATTTAAGATGTGCTAGTGTAAGAACATCTATCTTTGAGGAGTGAGTGTGATATTTCATAATGGGGGAGACTAGTGGATAGGGCCAAAGCTTGTATAGACTATGAGAGCATCTCCCCAGTGCTATGGGACTTTTAGACATTGATTCTTAATCTAGGGGTTATAGTAGTGTCTATAACATGGTGGACATTGAGGATTCCATTAAGATTACTTCATCCCAAGGTTGTGGTATGGTGAGGGGTGGTGAGGAGAGAGCTTCATGCATGTGTAAGATTATATAGGTGAATGAGATAGGCACATACATAGGATGGCCAAGATGGTTATGATGGGGATGCCATGGATGTAGATAGAGGGGATGGGGACCAAGTAGTAATGGTAGGTAGGTTGGCCCTTAGATTCAAGTATATGTATAAGTTGGTGCACATGCTAGGGTTAGTGGTGGTGAAGATGGTGTAAGGCCCTCATGATATCCTCTATTAGAGAGTGATAGGTCTCTACTTAAATGGATATAAATGGAGATTCAAAATTGGCTTATAGAGATTATTAGGTTTACTTAGGAGAGGGACTAGCTCTAGGCATAGTTGTAGGTCCATATGGAATAGAGGTATGAGTATTTGGCATAGGCCCAAGAAAAAATGACTAGATTATAGGGGCATGTTATAAGATTATAGGTGCAGATAGCCACATTGTAAATCTAGATATAGCTCTGAGATGCATATATCATAAGATATCAAGGCTACATTTATCATATGTAGTTATAGATTCAGACATTGATAAGAGAGGTAGAGATAGCCAAGAAGGCCAAGGAAGAGGTGGAATTGGTGATGAGTGAGCATGGGATGGATAATGTGATGAATATTGTTATGACATTGAACCATGAGGTCTAGTATTATAAGACATTATATGAGGTAGTAGTGTCATTTAAGTTGTGTGCACCTTCATTATAGGATAATTATTTGCATTCAATGCATCAACCTACCAAGGACCAATAGGACCACCAGGGCCACCGAGACCATATCCATGAGAATAACATGTTATATATAGATGATTTTTGTATTGTAGAACATTCTTTCCCCATGGGCCCATGTATTGTATCTATTTTTTTACAAGGACTCCATATGGACTATTTATATATCTATATATATGATGAGATTTTAGATGATGTGATGTACTATATTTGTGCATAGATGATGTTATTATATTGATTTGATGGATTATGATGGACACGTTATTTTTTATTATATATAATGAGATGGAATTAGATTAGATACATGATATTAGATGTGATGTGATGGAATTATATGGTTATAATGTTTTATGATATAGAGAATGAATGTATTCTGATGGAATAGATATGATTTAGATGATTTGAAGTAAGATGTTATATTATTATGATATGATGTATTTATATGTATACATTAGTGTTGATAGGTTTATTTATGATGTGTTTAAATGGATTGTGATTATATGTATGATGTTAGATGTGATGTTAAATGTTAGATGCATTATGTTTATTATTTTATGTTATATGATGTTAGTTGAAATGATGTGATGGATGTATTTATGAGCTTGTGAAATGGATTTGTGTATTGATTATGTGATGATGCATTGATGATGTATATGACTTAGATAGATAGGAGATGATTATGATGCAATATTTTGAGATATATTTATTGTCATATGCTTATTATGATGTGGGATGAAATACGAATTTATTTATATGTTTATAATGATGTGATTACTATAGGATCATGGTAAATAATGTATTCTAATGTGATAAAACATGTGAATGTTTATTTGAATGTCATATGTTGTGATGAGATGGTATGAGATTAGATCAATGTACTAAAAAATATATAAATCTCCTTATAATTCATTATGTCTCATAATGTAGGTTTGGGTAGGAATCCTCATTCACCATAGAGGTAGGATAATGATGAGATATGGTGATAGGTTAGATGGGATGGGGATAGTTATGATAGGATAAGTGATAGGATTAGGGGGTATGAGATAGGTGGTGATTTTTTAAGCCATTGATAATGTTTAAAATCCATTTTAATAGTACACTAGTAAGTAAATGTGTGCCATATGACATGAGAAAAGTCAAATACAATTTAAGTATTTATTACATAAGGGAATTCCATTTGAAAGTGGCCTTACCTGAGTGAAATTTTGGGGGTCACTTATACCATTCTTGTTCACATAAAAAAGATTAATGAGATAAAAATATATACAAAATGATAACAAGAATTATTAACTAAACAAGACAATGCAATTAATATGTAATGATTAAATAACCACACACTCAAAATATACACACATTCACACAATACAATCATAAGATGGCACATAATAAAGATAGGGATAATAATAAGGATATTTAAATCGACAATGAGGTGATTATAGACAATAGGTCTAGTGACGATAAGGGGGATATGTACATGGGTTATATTTTTCCCCAATAGTACTATATGGAAATAAGGATCCAACCAAATCTAAAAGCACCCATAAGTGAGTTTAGGATGATCAATCAAGATTCAATATCATAATGTATATAAAAAAACTCAGAATAGAAAACCTATTTTTAACCCTTTCATAATGATAAAATTAGTGGGAAGGTATGGATCATGGTCTTAGATGACAATAAAAGATAAATGGAGATGGAGCTTTATCTTGAGGCTAAAAGGAGACATGTTTGTCAAAGACGTTATGGTGGGGTGATGGGATGGGGGATGGACATAAGGATATGATAGGATTATTGGGATATATACATGATAGATATAGATAATATACTCTAGATGATTCCCCAACAAACATAACCATTACACAACAAGAAATGTCTTCTTATTCTATTGAAAACATTTGTCTTCTATTGCTACATAAGAACCTATGATGGATGCCCACTATTAAGACCAGTGTAAAGGATGAAAATATGGAGTGGAATGAAAGGAGGATGGAATGAAATAAGATGGGCCCCCAAGAGTGGTGACCTGTAGATGGAGAAAGGTGGAGCTTGTCAAGTATAAAAATGCTTCAAATGCATTATATTCATTAGATCATCAAGATCTTCACCATCTAATGTAGCTAATTTATAGGCTCTAGATCCAAATTTGGTAACTAATATATAAAGTCCAAGCCAATTGGATTTAAATTTGCCCTTATTATCCCTATCAGCATTAGTATTTTTTTATTTTCTTTTTAGGATTAGATCACTAGCCTAAACTTATCTAGATTGGATCTTGTTACTGTTGTCTCCCAAAAATAACAGTCATTTTTGGAACAACATTTGAATTATTTTGGTTCTACAAACCAAAATAATATCTTCCATTTTCAAGATTTGTCTTAGATATTCATATTTCTCATTTTTAGAGCTTCTCAAAAAATTTATGGACTCAACAGGAAGAAAAATCTACGGACTCTATAGGAAAGGAAAAATCTATGGACTTCTACAGGCGGTTTTCAGTCAAAAGAATTGATTTTCAACATATGTTCATTTTCCAAGATTGGTTCAAAGTTTTGGTTCAATTGAAATTCTTCATCGGCAAGCATCTGAATACAAAAGGAGACCTGAATCATTGAATCGTTAAACCATTGAACCAATTTGGTTCAAAGGTTCAACGGGTTCAAAGTTCAACAAGTTCAATGTCATTGGTGAAAGTTAAGCGCTTCATAAAGGTTCAAAGTTTACTCACTTCAACAAGTTCATCGGCTTCCAAACATTTGGTCAATTCAAAATGACTTGAACCGTTGAACCATTGAACCAATTGGGTTCAAAGGTTCAATGGGTTCAAAGGTTCAACAGTCAGTTCAACCAAGTAGTTCAATGCTTTATTTCACTTAGATGGTTCATTTCCTTTGTTTCAGCATCTTTTGATTCAATCATTTGGTTTTTTAGTCGGTTCAAGGCTTTCGTTGAACCGTTAAACCAAATTTTTGGTTCAACGTCTTGGTTCAATGGAAAGGTTCAATAGTAGGTTTATCGCTTTTTGGCTCAAAAGGTGCTTGGCATGCTTTGTTGAACCATTGAACTAGTTCAATGGATAGGTTCAATCAAATGGTTCAACTCTCAGTTCAAAGGCAAGTACAAATATTTGGTTCAATGCTTAGTTTATAGGCCTATTTTATTTGTTGAACCATCGACTTAAACCATTGGCTTGAACCATTTTGGTTCAAAGCCTTGGTTCAACCGATTAGTTTAATGTATTGGTTCAATGACAAAAAGTGCATCCAATGGTTCATTAGCTGTTTACTTCAAAGGCTTGGCATGCTTTATTAAATCTTTGAACTGGTTCAACAAATGGTTCATCGACTAAGTTCAAAGGGATGGTTCAATGCTAAAGAAATTTTTTGAAGGACAAGTGCCCTTGTGGAGGACACTTCATCGACCAAAGCACCCTTCGACTTGTTCAAAGCTTGGGGGAATTTTCCCCTGACTTTTTGTCTACAGGAATTTTCCCCGGGGAGAATGTCCATGGGAAACATTCAAAGGGAATGGCCTGAGGAAAAGCCCGATGGAAATTTGTGAAGGACCAACGAAGGACCCCAAAGGGCAGGTGCCCTTGTGGGGAACTCTCAACCATTAATTTTAGGATACTTCTCGAAGCTAAAGGATCATTTCTCAAGGCTTGAAATGGGCAAAGTCCAATCTAGAAAAGTGCCAAGTGGAAATCCAAAAGAAGACCAAGGGGTGACGTGCCCAAACACGTCAAATTTGACATAGTCAACTAGTTGTTGGAAACACAAAGATGGGCATGTGAACATCAAATTGAAGACAACAAAATAACTGTTGATGCTTTGAACATATAGAATAGAATACATTCACAATTTTCAAGGCCAAGACTAGTAGAAAGCAGGGAAGGAATAGAACAACAAGCTGAATCTAGGACCTAATTCAATTAATCAGAAAGGGAGGAATGATGAAGATAAGATTAGACCACCAGGAAGACATTGAAAGTTGTAAAACTTTCAATTGCATGACTTATCTATCTACATTGAGAAGATTAAAAGGGTAAAAGACCCCAAAGTTCCAGCTTGTCTTCCTAACATTTCACAATGTATCATGATGTATTACTGTTCTCGAGTCCTTCTTGAAAGTGGCTATATAAGGGACTTCCTATCATTGTAAAAGGATCATCTTTTCTTTTATAATCTGAACAAAACTCTACCAAAATTGAGAGGCATCATTGAGACTTTGTGCTTAGTTTGTTTATCATATTTTTTTAATGAAAATAAGGGATTTTTTTAGACTTTGTGCTATGATATCTTGTTTGTTTCATTGATCTAATAAGCAGGATTAGTAAATTTGTCAAGAAGGTATCCTAAAGAATCAATCGTGGAGAGACTTTGTGCCCCCATAGCTGCTTTCAGTGTGTTTATTTTTTCATTGCTGTGTAAATAACTTTGAAAAGACTTTGAGCTTTCATTATTCTTCGTATATCACTCTTGAGTATTTCATGTGCAGACTTTATGCTGTGTCTTGATTTGCTGGTTACCATACTTTAGTCATATTCTACTTTTATTTCCAGGAGTATTCTTGTGGCTGGTTGAACAATTCTTCTGAAAGAAGAGTGTTGTCTGTCATTCTCTTGAGTTCTTCCTTTGTTTTATATACATCATCTCTGAAGAAAGAGAGATGGATGTCTAGTCCTACCCTTGAGTATTATTTTCTATTAATATATATACATAGCATATCCATAGGGAACCTCCCCTTGATGGGAGGAGAGAACAGTCTCCTTCTGATGTGATAAATTTACACATTAGGATGACTAATCTTCTTGCTTTAGCTGATAAGACCTATTTTGTTTACCAGTATGATGATAGACAAAATATTCAACCAACAATTTTTTAGTGACTCCGCTAGGGATATACCCATTATCCATTTATAGTCTATCCATTCCATTCACCTCTACACCAATAGGAAAAGAATGCACAGTTCAAAGCCTCAAGCTTTATCTGAGGCAAAGTCAATTATTTTCAAATTTTGTTTTACAAATCTAGCAGACTCAAGGTATACATGAAGCCAAAGGGCTAAATGTGTCATTGATCCTATGTTTGAGCTGGTATATCAAAGTGATTTTGATATGTTTCCTTCACCATCTCGTCTACAATGAACTAAGAGCTTCTCTCCTACTAAAGCCAGATCTCCATTACCAGGCAGAATATCAACTTCTACTATTGATAAAGCTGTGCCTATAATTACCCCTTTAAGATTTGTTATCCCTCCTTTTCAATACCCTATAATGGCAGTTCAAGGCCCCTGGGGTAATGCTTTTGTCCCTCTCAATCTTACTCCTCCTCTACATGGAGTTCCACGTAGTTCTAGGAAGAATTTCTTGAAATTCCATGGTGATGGGAAAGTTCATCCTGATGAACATATTGCAACATTCAGTATAGCTTATGGAGTAATTGGGGTAGAGTTTGAAGATGTAACAGTCAGGCTTTTTGTTGAAACACTACAAGGTCCTGCTGCAGATTGGTTTTACCATTTACAAGCTCGATCTATGACTGATTGGAATACTATGAAAGCTAAGTTTGAAGCCAGATTCAAACCTGCAAAAGATACACATACACATCTGGCTCAACTTACAAAAATGAAAAAAGAGCCACATGAGCCTATGAGAGACTTCATAGATAAATTTGACAAGTTGATAAAAATAATTCTGATGATTGCCAGACCTACAGCTAAAAATCTTAAATGCTTTTTCATTAATTCTCAGCTACCTGAAGTCAATTTCCTCTTGAGACGTGCTGGCCAAATAGATCTAACTGTAGCTCAACTTTTGGCCACTGAAGTAGAAGATGATCTCATCTTAGTAGGGAAAATAAGAAGAGATCCCAATAGAAATAGAGCTTCATCATCATCCAAATTTGCATCTACAAGCACCACTGATCCAATGGTGCATAAATTAGTGAATGAGCTCCTTGCACTCAAAAAACAAATAGCTCAAGGAATGTCTTCTGCTCTTACATACAGAAGAACATTCCCAAATCAGTCATATCAAGGCAATGTTGCCAAAAACCAAGGACAACAAAATCACCTTCCTCCTCCATAAGGAAAACTTGCCTTGGAAGTTCCTCCAACTAATTCAGAAATGGGATATCTTGAGATAGAATCAGATTTTTCTTATCAACCTGAATTAAATCAAGAAAATGATGTTGATATCATTAAAGACAGTCAAGAAGAATTAGCTAGTGACTCCCACATTAGTTTCTTTAATTATCAAGATGAACTTGAAAGCAAAGGAGAAGCATCAGATAGATCATATGCAGTGTTTACTAGGTCTAAGAACCAATCAATCTAGCAGGCTGATAAAGGAAAGATAGAAGAGCAATCATAGCCAGTAGTCACAATTGCCAAGCGTGGGGTAGTTCTACCCTTTCAACCAAAAGATCTGATAATCACTCAAAAGGTAAATATATCTATTGCGCCTTCCCCTTCTACTTCTAATTTGAAAACTAGTATACCTCCCGTCCCTTCTAAAACTTAGAAAGCTGAAGTACCTTTCTTTGTACCTAGTTCGATTCAACCATTTGACATAATCGATCATGTCAAAAAGACAAAAATACAAATGTCTGAATTTGAGTACTTACAGTCCAATCTAGATCAACTAAATAAGCTAGTCTAATATGTTAAAAATTAGATTGTCCCTATAGTACAAAAGGCCTAAAAAGTGACTTTTGATTCCCCAATAAATATGCATAGTCCAAATAATCTGATTATTACTCCTCCAACTATTTCTAGAAAAATAGAACCCTTCTATATCTCCCTGTTAATCAATGGCCACAAGCTGAGTAATTGTATAATAGACTTAGGTGCATCTGACAATGTTATGCCTACCAAAGTCACTGAGTCTCTTGGTTTCACATTGACCAAAACATTTGGCAGATGTTTCTCCATGGAGAACAAACAAGTGTCATTCTTGGGGTAGATCAAAGATGCCCAATTTACATTTACAGCCTGTCCAGACAAGAGGATTAAAATGACTGTATTGGTGGTTGAAGTCCCAACATCTTATGGTATTTTAATTGGATAGAATTTCTGTAAGGACATGGGAGTAGAGCTGAACATGAATCTATCTGAGGCAAGGATCCCTGTACAAGGTGTGATGAAGAGATTACTTCCTGAAAAGGAAGCAAAGTATGTAGTCACCAAGACGTCAGCTCCTGAAGCTCAAATCCTTTTTGAATCCATAGGTATGGGTAATTACTTTTTATATACAAATCATGAAGAAAGACCCTCCATCTTTGATGAATGAAAGTCTAAAGTAAAGCCAGTGTCTGATGAGATTTGGACTCTAGAATTTGATGATAGTTGTTCCTCTTCTGGTTCTGGAGCCAAAATTATTTTGATATCTCCTCAAAGAGATATGTTCCCTCCATCATATAAGTTATAGTTCAGCAACACAAATAATACAACTGAATATGAATTGATGTTGCTAGGCATGAAGGCTACTCAAGAAAGAGGCATCAAGTGTCTTCATGCTAAAGGGGATGCTGAATTAGTGGTCTGCCAAGAGAGAAATTCATATCAGACCAAGAATGAAAGGCTGCGACATTACCATAATCTTGTTTGGGATCAAATTGAAAGCTTTGATTCTTTCAACATTTCTTCCATTCCAAGAGAATCCAATGATAGAGCTGATGCACTTGCTATTTCAGGAACTCTTTTAGTTCCACATTCTGATTTTAAAGAAGCCAAATATACCATTGAGTTGATCTATAGGCTAAGTGTTCTTGATAATGCTAAGTCATTGGCAAATTTTCAATGATGATAATCAGATCATTGCCTTTTTAGAAAGAAAAGGCAATTTTGAACAGTTGTATTTTGAAGGCAACAAATCTTAAAAGTCTCAATTAATTTTTGAATCTAGTTCAGATGTAAATGAAGAGTTAATACAACTAACTGAAAGGAAATAAAATTCCTAAAGGCCTGGTTTCTCTCAAAAATCTATTTTGACAAGCATGATAGATTCATCAAGAAACAACAGACAGATTCAAATTTCTCTCAGGGATTTGACCAAGTGAATCTGACCAACAAAGAAAATCCAAAAATGGTCAACATTGGTAAGTGTTGTACACCTGAAGAAAAATTCAAATTTACTTCTTTGCTTTGTCAATACATTGATGTCTTGGCATATTCATAGGAAGATTTAAAGTCTCTCAGTCCTGATGAAATCCATCATCATATTCCTCTCAAGGCTGATTCAATGCCTTACAAGTAGAAATCCAGACAATACAATCTAAAGATTTCAAGTACAATTATGTCTAAGATTCAAAAAATGTTAAATGCTAGAATTATTTTTCCAATCCATCATTCTACATGGATCGCAAATATAGTTCCTGTAAGGAAGAAAAATGGAAAAATCTACATTTGTATTGATTTCTAAAATCTAAATTAGTCTTCTTTAAAAGATAATTACCCTTTGCCAATCATGGACCAAGTGCTCCAAATAGTAACAAGATCAGAAATGTTATCAATGTTAAATGGCTTCTCAGGCTATAACCAAGTTGAAGTTGCTAAATCTGATCAACACAAGACTGCATTCATCATGCCTTGGGGTACTTTCGTATATAAAATAATGCCTTTTGGATTAATAAATGTTGGCGCTACCTTTTAGAGAGCTATGGATATGGCTTTTAAAGATGAAATTAGCAAATTCATAGTTGTATATCTTGATGATTTAACTATCTTTTCAAAGCACTAATCTGATCATATGCGCCACTTACAACAAGTGCTAGAGCACTGCCGAAAAAATGGTATTTCTTTGAATCCTAAAAAGTCTATTTTTGGAGTAATTGAAGGAAAAATCCTTGGACACATTATGTCCAAAGAATGCATAAAGATTGACTCAGAGAGAGTCAAGTCTATTCAAGAGCTGATTTGCCTACAAGTAAGAATGTTGTTCACTCTTTCTTCAGAAAAGTGAATTTCTTATGGAGATTCATCTTTGAATTTGCTGAGAAGACAAGACACATTGTAAATATGATGAAAGGAAAGACTACCTTTAGCTGTACCAAAGAAGGCAAAGCAACATTTCAAGATATCAAAGTCGTTATTGCTCACAACCCTACCTTGGTCTGCCTAGATTACCATAGAGATTTCACTATATATAGCTATCCATTTGAGTATACTCTTTCAGCTATTCTTGTCCAGCAAGACAAATAAGGTATGGAATCTCCCATCTCTTTCATGAGTTGCCGTCTAAAAAATCATGAATTGAAGTATTCGAATATAGAAAAGCATGCCTATGCCTTGGTAAAAGCAATCAAACACTTTCACTTCTATATTCTGAATTCACATACTACTACCTTAGTTCTTGACAGTACAATCAAGTCTATTTTAACTCAGTAGGAGTTTGGCACAAGGAGAGGTAATTAGATTGAAAAGATCCAAGAATTTGATCTGGATATCAAGCCAACAAAGCTGGTTAGAGGTAAAGGTCTTTGTCAATTAATGGTTGATAATAAGCCAGAAGATACACAACTCGAAGAAGATGAAGTAGACAATATGCCAACAGTCCTTTTTGTTTCTACTACCAATGAATGGTATTCAAATATTGCCTATTTTCTAACTTATAGAGAATGTCCTACTCATTTGTCTTACAAAGAGAGGAGAAACATCAGATTGAAAGCTGTCAATTTTGTCCTTTGGGACAATGGCCTGTACAAAAGAAACATAGATGGAGTTTTTTTTCGTTGTGTAGACAAAGAACAATAGACCCAACTCTTGAAATCTTTCCATAATCTAGCTTGTGGAGGACATTTTTTTGCTCCTGTGACTGCTCACAAAATTTTGAGAGCCAGGTATTATTGGCTTACTCTTTTCCAAGATGCACATAAATGGGTAAGGAAATGTGAACTTTGCCAGCAATTTGTTGGAAGACCCAAGTTGGCTGCTCTACCTCTTAATCCATTAATCATAGAGGAACCTTTCCAGTAGTGGGGACTCAATTTTATTGGGACAATAAATCCATCATCAAGTGCTGGACATGATTATGTCCTTACAGTGACTGATTATTTCACTAAGTGGGTAGAGGCAATCCCGACAAAGCATGCTACCTCAGAAGTTGTATGCAACTTCCTGAAAGAGAACATCATTTCTAGATTTGGAGTCCCACTTAAAATTGTTACTAATAATGTAGCTTGTTTTACCTCTCAAGAAATCATGTAATTCTATTTTTATTATGGAATTACACTCTCTCATTCTTCTAATTATTTTCCACAAGGGAATGGACAAGCTGAGTCTAGCAATAAAAATTTGGTAACTATTATAAAAAAACTTGTAGATGATAATCAAAGGACATGGCACAAATCATTGGTTGACGCTCTGTGGGCTGACAGGATCATGCCAAAAAGGGCAATTGGTATGTCTCCTTTTCAACTTCTCTATGGTATCAATGTTGAGATACCAATCACTTTAGAGTTACTAGCCTTGAAATTGGTGAAGGCTATTGAAGATCAAACATATGAGAGTTCTCTTGACAAAAGAATCATGTGTCTGACTCAGCTAGAAGAACAAAGAACCATGGTGGTGGACATAATTGCTATTCATCAAAATTTGATAAAGAAACTTTTTGATTAGAAAGCCAGATATCATGATTTTTATATTGGGGATAAAGTCCTACTGTGGGACAAAAGAAAAGAGCCAAAAGGGATGCATGGAAAGTTTGAATCCTTTGGAGAGGCCCATTCACAAGTCATCATCACATGGGTGAAAATAGATTTTTTTTAAAATACCAAGATGGCACACTCTTTTCTCTGCCCCATAATGGGCAGCATCTGAAACACTTCAATTTTTGAAGTGTCAGATCATTGCCTCTGTATATATGTATACTTATACAATTTTAATTTATGTTTTATTTTGTTTGTTTTCATTCTTGTTGCCTTTCATTTTTGGAAAGCATGACTCTGAAGCCCAATGGTACACTTGAAGACACTAGAGTTTTTGAATTCTACTCCTTCCAATTCATTTTGTAATTTACAAAAGTTCCCCAACTGGAGCCAGCTATTGTCTCCCAAAAATAACAGTCATTTTTGGAACAACATTTGATTTATTTTGATTCTACAAACCAAAATAATATCTTTCATTTTCAAAAGTTGTCTTAGATATTCAGATTTCTCATTTTTAGAGCTTCTCATAAAATCTACAGACTCAATAGGAAGAAAAATCTAAGGACTCTGTAGGAAAAGGAAAATCTACAGACTTCTACAAGCGGTTTTCAGTCAAAAGAATTAATTTTGAACATTTGTTCATTTTCTGGGATTGGTTCAAAGTTTTAGTTCAATTGAAAATCTTCATCGACAAGCATCTGAATACAAAAGGAGACCTGAATCATTAAACCATTGAACCATTGAACCAATTTGGTTCAAAGGTTCAATGGGTTCAAAGCTTAATAAGTTCAATGTCATTAGCAAAAGTTAAGCGCTTCATAAAGGTTCAAAGTTTAGTCACTTCAATAGGTTCATTAGCTTCCAAACATTTGGTCAATTAAAAATGACTTGAACTATTGAACCATTGAACCAATTGGGTTCAAAGGTTTAATGGGTTCAAAGGTTCAACAGTCGGTTCAACCAAGCAGTTCAATGCTTTATTTCACTCAGATGGTTCATTTCCTTTGTTTCAGCATCTTTTGATTCAATCATTTAGTTTGTCAGTCGGTTCAAGGCTTTCATTGACCATTGAACCAAATTTTTGTTTCAACGCCTTGGTTTAATGGAAAAGTTCAACAGCAGGTTTATCACTTTTTGGTTCAAAAGGTGCTTGGCATGCTTCATTGAACTGTTGAACCAATTCAATGGACATGTTCAATCAAATGGTTCAACTCTTAGTTCAAAGGCAAGTACAAATATTTGGTTCAATGTTTAGTTTATAGGCCTATTTTATTCATTGAACCATTAGCTTAAACCATTTTGGTTTAAAGCCTTGGTTCAACCGATTAGTTTAATGTATTGGTTCAACGGCAAAAAGTGCATCCAATGGTTCATCAGCTATTTGCTTCAAAGGCTTGGTGCACTTCATTGAACCTTTGAAGTGGTTCAACAAATAGTTCATCGACTAAGTTCAAAGGGATGGTTCAATGCTAAAGAACTTTTATGAAGGACAAGTGCCCTTGTGGAGGACACTTCATCGACCAAAGCACCCTTCGACTTGTTCAAAGCCTAGGGGAATTTTCCCCAGACTTTTTGTCTATGGGAATTTTCCCTGGGGAAAATGTTTACAAGAAACATTCAAAGGGAATGGCCTGAGGAAAAGCCTGAGGGAAATTTGTGAAGGACCAACGAAGGACCCCGAAGAGCAGGTGCCCTTGTGGGGAACTCTCGACCATTAATTTGAGGATACTTCCTGAAGCCAAAGGATCATTTCTCAGGGCCTAAAATGGGCAAAGTCCAATTTGGAAAAGTGCCAAGCAGAAAGCCAAAAGAAGACCAAGGGGAGACGTGCCTGAACACGTCAAATTCAACATAGTCAACTAGCCATTGGAAACATAGTGACGGGCATGCGAATGTCAAATTTAAGACAAGAAAATAACTATTAATCCTTTGAACATACAAAACAGAATACATTCACAATTTTCAAGGCCAAGACCAGCAAAAAGTGGGGAAGGAACAGAATAACAAGATGAATCTAGGACCTAATTCAATTAATCAGAAAGGGAGGAATGATGAAGATAAGATCAGACTGCCAGGCAGATATTGAAAGTTGTAAAACTTTCAATTGCATGACTTATCTATCTACATTGAGAAGATCAAATGGGTAAAAGACCCCAAAGTTCCATCTTGTCTTCCTAACATTTCCCAATGCATCATGATGTATTATTTTTCCCGAGTCCTTCTTGAATGTGGCTACATAAGGGACTTCCTATCATTGTAAAAGGATCATCTTTTTTTTTGATAATTTGAACGAAACTCTACCAAAATTGAGAGGCATCATTGAGACTTTGTGCTCAGTCTATTTATCATATTTTGTTAATGAAAACAAGGGACTTTTTAGACTTTGTGTTGTGATATCTTGTTTGTTTCATTGATCTAATAAGTAGGATTAGTAAATTTGTCAAGAAGGTGTCCTGAAGAATCAACTATGGATAGACTTTGTGCCCCCATAGCTGCCTTCAGTGTGTTTGGTTTTTCATTGCTATGTAAAGAACTTTTAAAAGACTTTGAGCTTTCATTATTCTTCATATATCACTCTTGAGTATTTCATGTGCAGACTTTGTGCTGTGTCTTGATTTGCTGGTTACCATACTTTAGTCATATTCTGCTTTTATTTCCAGGAGTATTCTTGTGGCTGGTTGAACAGTTCTTCTGAAAGAAGAG
This sequence comes from Torreya grandis, assembly GCA_037957365.1. Classification (NCBI taxonomy): domain Eukaryota; kingdom Viridiplantae; phylum Streptophyta; class Pinopsida; order Cupressales; family Taxaceae; genus Torreya; species Torreya grandis. The sequence goes on from JARHVA010002499.1 coordinate 62,796, forward strand.
GAGTGATGTTTGTCATTCTCTTGAGTTCTTCCTTTGTTTTGTATACATCATCTCTGAAGAAAGAGAGATAGATGTCTGTTCCTACCCTTGAGTATTATTTTTTGTTCATATATATACATAGCATATCCATAGGGAACCTCCCCTTGATGAGAGGAGAGAACAGCCTCCTTTTGATTTGATAAATTTACACATTAGGATGACTAATCTTCTTGCTTTGGCTGATAAGACCTATTTTGTTTACCAGTACGCTGATAGACAAAATATTCAACCAACAATTACAATAGTGGGCTTTTAGTGTATTCTGATATGCCCTTAAATGATTGAGGGATTTTTGATGATTTTCATCTAGGAGATCCAATTCATGTAACCTTTCTTATCTACAATTGTGATCAATGACAATGCCCCTTAATGAGATTAATAGGGATGGGATCTCTACTTATATAAGCAAGATAGCTTATGTCCCATATATTAAGGTATATATAATGACCCTAATAGGTGTTCAAATACTTGTTTGATAAGATCAAAGTGTTGGATATAATTACAGGGGCCAATTCCTACCTACCTAATTGACTATTTTCTTAAGAATCTTGATAAGGATATTATTTTTTGCTTCATCATGTTCATTCCCTTAGGGGTAGTAAGGAGAAAAATGTTACTTGATGTGATATGGCTAGCATAAGGCCTTGAATTCTTTATTTTAAAAGGACATGTCATTATAAGAGATGATGTTGGCAGGGATGCCAAAATGGTAGATAGTTTAATTAAGGATGAATTAAAAAATTTAGAGGCCTATAGTATAGGTAAGTAACATTGACTCTACACTATTAGTGAAAAACTCCATTATTGTGATGATAAAATTATGACCATGTGAAGATGTAGGATTTATCTTTCCAATCAAATAAAGTCCCCATATAGAGAATGGACATGGACTCATTATACATTGTAATTATTGTGTGGGTACATGGTTAAGATTACCATGTTTTTGACAAGTTAAACATTTATGCATGTACTAGTAGGAGTCCTATTCCATGGTAGGCCAATAATATCGAGTCTAGATCAATTTCTTAGATAGGGCCATTCCACTAATGTGACCACCAAAAATACCATCATAAAAATCCTTGATCACAAGAGAGGCCTCTTCTAAGGTCAAGCATCTTAACAAAGTCTCATCATAGCCTCTATGGTAGAGTGTAATCCTGAGGATTATGTAATTAGAGGTATGGTGGATGAAGGATTTATGTTGATTGTGGTTAGGTGTAGATGGTAAGATGTTTTCATGGAGGTATTGATAAATGTCATGGCACCAAGGAAGACTAGGATCAGGGATTGCAAAAATTTATAAAGGAGTCATGAATTGATGTACTAGGAGAATCAGATGTTCTATTAGAAAATTTCCTTACAACACATCTTCAGGGAGATCAATATGAGATCCAATAGTGGATATTGAGTCAAATGTTTTATTATTCCCTTTTGGTACTTATTCAAATGTGATAGTTTGAAAATTCTATTTCAATTGGTCCACCAATGGATTATAAGGGAGTAAATTTTCATCCTTAGTTTATAACTCATCATTAACCTACTTGATTATAAGTTGTGAATCACCAAATACTTGTAAATGTTGGATATTCCATTAGATGTCTAGATGAAGGCCAACTATCAAATCCTCCTACTCTGAGATATTATTGGTATAGAGGAAGGTGAGGCAAATAGCTTTAGGAATAATGTCACCTTTTTGGGTGATGAGGAGGATGTCTTCTCTCGATCCATGTGTAGTAAAAGAACCATCAAAATATAACTTTTAGCCACTAGATTCTAAAGTATTCATTATAGACTCATCTAAGAAGGTTATGATAAGAGGCTTTATTTCTTAAAGAGGTGTTTCTACTAGTTGATATGTTATCACTTGTCCTTTAATTGCCTTTTGATTAACATATTCAATAGAAAATTCTTGAGTAAAATAATCCATTTGGCCATTCATCTTGTGAGGGATGATTTTGATAGTAAATATTTGAGAGGATTAACCTTGGTGATGAGCTAGACTTGATTATTAAGCATATAATGTTGGAGATTTTGTGAGGTAAATACTATGGCTAAGCAAGCTTTTTCAATTGGAGTATAATTTATCTCATAAGAGATTAGAGTGAGACTAAGATAATAAATTGATTTTTCTTTGCCCTAATCATTATGTTGTGCCAAGAGGGTACCTAATACATAAGGAGTTTTGGAAATATACAAGATCAAGGGCCTTCCCATAACAAGGGGTGATATTACAGGTGGATTTTCCAAATACTATTTGAGATTATTGAAAGCTTGTTGACATTTAGAGTTATAATTAAAAGTGGTCCCCTTCTTCAAGGGATGGGTAAAGGGGTAACATTTATCTATGAGCTGAGAGATAAATCATCGAATGGCTTACATCTTTCCTTGAAGACTTCTAAGATGCTTCAGATTGTAAGGAAGAGGCATTTATATAATTACATTTACTTTGGTTGGGTCCACTTATATGCCTCTCTTGGAAACCATGAATCCTAATAACTTTCCCAAGGTAATGAACAAAACACACTTCTTGGGATTTAATCTAAATTTTTACTGTCATAATCACTCAAAGATTATTCTTAGGATTACATGATGTTCTAATCTAAGTTGAGACTATCCTAATATATCATCTACATAATCTTCAACTATATCATGCATCATATCATGGAAAATAGATGTCATGGCCCATTAATAGGTAGTGGATGCATTTTTGAGGCTAAAGGGCACGAATTAATAGCAAAAGGTCCCCCATGGAGTAATGAAGGATTTTTTGTGTTGATATTTGGGCATGATTTTAATTTGATTATATCCTAAAAAGCCATCCATAAAAGATAATGTTTCATAGCCTATTTTTGAATCCTTGATTATGTCAATATTTGGAAGAGGGAAGTCATCTTTGGGACACACCTTATTAATTTATCAAAATTCTATGAAAATCTAAATTCCTCCTTGAGGTTTAGATATAGGAACAATATTGGATATCCAATCATAATAATTGATTGGTCGGATGAAGCTAGCTTCCAAATTTATTTGTAATTCCTCCTTAACCAATAAGGCAACTTTGGAGCACATATTTTGTAATTTTTTTTTGATTTGTTTAGCATTAGGATGCATGAAAACATTATGTATTACTAAGTAAGGATCAATCCCAAGCATGCTAGAATAATACCATGAAAAAATGTCTATAAACTCCTTAAGTAGCTCAATAAGAATTTGACGCTCTTCAAGTGTTAGAGTTGCCCCTAGTTTGATTATTTTGGGATTCTATTTAGTCTAAATATTAACATCAATCACCTCTTTAATGAGACAGGGTGACTAGTCATGTAGATAAGGGGGCAATGACTGATACATGATAGCTAAAGTGAAGCCATCTAAGAGTTATGTATCTATTTCCATGTAATCTTCTAGTTTAACTAAATCATGTAGAAATTATTCCAAACTTTAAAGTGGCTCTTCTTCTTCATATTTCTCTTCACTTTATTTAATGGGATGTTTTTGTTCCCTAAAATAAGATGACTTGCATAGATTAATAAAAAAGCCTTTCTTATGATCACCAGAAGGCATAAAATATTGAGCTCTCAGAAACTATATGATTGCTTCATCATTTTAGAACATATCAAAAGATGGCTCCTGATGTTGATCCCTATCAATGAGTGAAGGGTAGTGGAGGGAGATGTTCATGGTGGAAACAATTGTCTCATGGAAAAGGTTTGTGGTATCAAGATCCTCAAAGTGACTATAAATGAAACTTCTCTTGATATATTCGTTAAAGAGAGACTTCTCAAGGATGGAAATAGTATCCATAATAATATTGTTGAAGTCATCATCAAATAGTTTGAACCCTAAACAAGGATATTATGGACATTTTTGAACTAATATGGGTTCAATCTTACCTTTCTCATGTCTCCCTAGTCCTTTTCATTTATAATGAATGTTTTATAATATTTTATAGATGTGGGGGTATCACTTTTTAGGAGATATTAGGGCCTCATATTCTAGAATGAGCCATGATTCATATGGTTCATCAATATACTCTTCAAATAATAAACCTACACTAGAGAAGGCCATTGGTCCAAATTGATGTTTTATAAGATTGGCCTTATGCATATTTAAGGACCCATAATTTCATGGTGAGAGTGGTAAGTCACCTACACAAAAGGTTTTATATTCATGCTCTCCATAACCCATGGTTGTAATTTTTAAGTGAGTGACCTCAAGTAATAGATCTAAATCAAGAATGGTCTTGGCAAGGTAGATATAATTAGTATCTATGGGGATCAAGATTGAGTTATTTGTACTAAGACCATGATATGATGATGAGGATTAATCCATTTGATAACTATGAAAGTGATCAATTTCCCTAGGAATGGTGACCTCCATGCCTGCATGGAGGAAATTTAGATATTGATGTAAGGTAGATGGGATAACTTATATCTCATGGATACAAGGATGACCTAAAAACATATTATAAGGTAAATTAGCATCCATAACATGAATTAGGGTTTGATGTACTATGGGCCCCATAATAATGGGAAGGTAGGTAGTTCTTGTGGATTTCCATTTATTATCATGATATAATTCTATAATAATTAGGGTAGGCCTTAAAGAATCTTTTTAATACCCCATTTTATTTAAGAAATATAGATTACATAAATTTAATGCTGACCCTCCCTTTATGAGTACCTAGGGAATGTGATGATGGGATATGGATAATTTAATGAATAATGGATATTTATGGTGGGAACCAATTGGAGGCATGTCCTAGGCACCCAAGGTAATTTTTTGAGAGGGGATAAATGTCCCACTAATGCCTAGAACTGATTGGTGTTAATATCACTATGGAATTTGAGGTCATTTAACACCTGATTGAGTATCTCCCAATGTAGAGGGGATTTTTTGAGAAGTTACATTAATGAGATCTGAGAAGGTGTCTTCTAAAGCTGTTAAATTATATTATAATATTTATTATAAGATAATGATAATTTATTAGAGGTATTCCCATTATGGCTGGTAGAAGTGGTTGGGTCTTTAGGTGGTGCCCCAAGAACTATGATTTTGTTTCACATAGTGGTAACCACACAATCATTAGTGGCTCAGTTCAATTTTTAATATGGTGGATGAAAGTGGAGTGGGATATTGGGGGATTTAGATTTTAATGGTGTTGACATAATGATATGGCATGGCATGGTAGTCAATGAGATTGGAAGAGGAGGTTTGTCTATAGTCTCTTGATGGCTTCTTGTGTCTCTGATCATGTTTGGGCATAGGGTCTTGATAAATGCATAACTACCCTTTCTTAGATTGATTCAAAATTATCTCCCCTTTTATTTCATTATCACCCCTTTCAATTAGATCATAAATATAATGATTCAATTGCATGCATCTTTTTGTATCATGACCTTTGATTATGTGGTATTTTTAAAACTCATCCCCATGGTACCAATCTGGTTGAGTTCGATAATCATCCAAAGGTTGGATTTTAGGAAGAGTGATTATGTTAGAAGTAATTAATTATTCAAGGACCATTTCAATAGGTACTCAACCTCTCACTAGTCTAAGGCTTTGGTTTTCCTCATGGTACTCTAAAAGAAGATACATTTTATTGATCTATGGGGTTATTCTTTTGCACTATTTAAACATGATGTTTTTTGGAATTAGCAACCCCATCTCCCACAACATTCTTATTTTTGTTGAATATTTTTGACTTGCCTAAAAAGGAGTTATCTTGAATTTGATTATGTTCATTTTAGGAATATAACTTAATTATCCCTTTTTCAATAAGTGCCTTTTCAATTTGCATCCCCTTCTCAATTATTTCATCAAAAAATTTAGTGCATTAGATTTTTAACTGATATTTGAGCTCAAAATTAAGGTTATCAACAAATATTTTTCCTAAATCATTTTCAAGTTTTGTACATCTTAATGGCTTGGTAAGCTTCTCCATCATTAAAATAAGGATTCCAAGCTTTCCCCATTTATCTATTTGGTGTTATAGAGGTTTATGATGGATATATCATGTTCAATATTGAATGAAAAATGTCTAACAAATTTTTTGGTTAATTCCACAAAGATAGATATAGACCCCTTTTATAGGTGCATGAACCATTCTAGGGTTGGTCTAGTAAGGCTTTTTGGGAAAAGTCTCAATAGATAGGCATCTTCATATTTTACTTCATGATAATTCACATAAAATTCTTGTACATGGTCTTAGAGATCACCTTTCCCTCTATATTTTTCAAATTTAGGTACTTCAAAGTGGGGTGGGAAAGGTGTTTGCATGATGCTCATGTCTAAGGGAGAAGAGAAAAAATATTCATATTTGTACTTTAGTGCTTATGAGCATGGGTATATTTATTAGAGAGTCTCCTTAATCACTTTCCATTATTGTGTAGATGTGGGGTCCCCAAGAGGATTGGAGGTTTGATCATGACCATTATGGAGTCTATGGCTATTATAGGTGTTTTGTCAAGGGGATGATGGATATTGGTTTTGAGAATGGATTAAAAGAATTTTTTATTGTGCTAGTCTAGTCTATCCTCTAGGACAATTTTCCTCTAAATATCCTCAAAATGATTATTTTAGAGGGGTGCAAGGTAGTCTTCTTCTTAAAATTAATAGTCCACACCTTAATTTTCTTCTAGTATTTGATTGGTATGTATATTCTGATGTGGTGTATTAGGATGTGTAAGGGGATAGACTATATGTTATAGAAGGCTATGGTCAAAGTTTGAGGGTAGTGTTACCCCTATTTCAATGGCTCGAGCTAAAAATTGATCATAGTTTTCATAGAGGTATTAGTAAATTAAATTATTAACCTCATCACTATGAATGGGATTGAATAATTTGTCTTCTCCTCTAGGGGTATGCATATCATTATGTGTATTATCATGGTCCTAAGTTACATCACCTAGATTCCCTAATCGATCATTGTCTTGGTTGGAAGCTTGTCCTATCCTAAGTTGGACATGGGTGTGGATCATAATTTTGGATAAAAAAGGAGAGATGTGATAATGTATGATAGGTGATGTGGAATTTTTGAATACTAACTCAATCTAGAGACCAAATCTACTAGTGTTCAAAGAAGGTGATATGGTGACTTTTGTAATGACTAAGAATTACCAAAAGACAAATTCTTGTAAGAGTCCAATCTAGAAAAAATTAAAAAGAGT
>JARHVA010002499.1:685000-715000 GCA_037957365.1 Torreya grandis
ATCCTCTTTTCCCACTCCTCTAGTCCTTTTTTTCCTTCATTATCCCTTCCCTATCCTAAAATACCTTTAAACAATTTACAATACACTTTTGACCCCATTGACTTTGTACTCTAATTGAAAAAGCTTATTTTAGGTCTAGGTTGGTCCCTAGCTGACCTATATCAAGACCTAATTTTTTTAATCAATAGTGATAAATAGATGATTGGGACAACCCTATTGATTATAATTTTAGAAAAGTTTATGGTTATATTTAGCTATATAAACACACTCATTTCATCATTTATTTAGGAGGAAGAGAAGAATAATAGATATATATTATACATCTACTTATCCACCATTCTACTTGAAGAACATAGCTTAGGGTTTCAACACTTTGGAGATATAGATCTTATCTTGTAGAGAAGTCTTTTAGATGCATAGATAGGTTATGTAGCCTAGAGCTGATTTATCCTTGTCATCCTTACATACCAAAACAACCTCTTCTAAAACACCTTGTCCAAGGGAGAGATTAAGGCTCAGTGGGTTCATCTTCAAATGTAAGTATTACTAACTTTGTTCTTCCTTTATAAGAGTAGATACATTTGCATTTATACTTAAATCCCATGCACTAGGATTTCATATCTATTGACGTAAGTATACATCTACTATGCATGTTTACTTTTCTTTTTTATTACCCACACTTTATGAAATAACCTTTGGTGAGCACTAGATTAGATTTTAATTTACTTGTATGTACTTTGTGAATATGAAAACATAAGACCCAGTTAGGGTTATTACATAGTTTTACTTGACTAAAGTATTTGGAACCCTCCCTAGTGATATTATTATGGTAAAATATCCCCTGGCTAGGTCTAGTGGATCTATCTTGGTCATGACCTAAATATCTAATATATCAACAATGGGAAGTGTAAGTAGGATTTATCTTATTTGTATGATTGATTTATAGATTAGTTAGATTTCCCTTTGCATACAATATGGATGATTTGGATTTATTTATGTTTGATTGTGAACTTGTTGATGTGGACTTAAAGGGTTCCTCTTTTACATGTATAAACATGAGAATGGGATAAAATCTGATAATGTAAGATTAAATAGAGTGTTAATCTCAGCTGATCTACTCCCTTCTAAGAATTGGATCAAATCAAAATCCCCTAAATATAAGTATAGATAATAAATCCATTAAAACTAGAGATCTTTTTAGAATGGAACATATGTGTTTTAAGCACCTAGATATCAAGGATAGAATTTTGAAATGGTGGGTGATTGATGTATAGGGTTCATCCATGTTTTTTATTTTAGCTAAAATGAAAACTATCAAATTTAGAATTAGAATTTGGAATAAGGAAGTTTTCAGAAATGTCTTCTTCAAAAAAATGCATTGAAATATGAGTTATCCACTTTTGAATCTAGGATTACATCTCATGGATATGATCACTTCACTATGTAAAAGGATAAACAATCAATTTTTGAGTATCATATAGTGATAGATAGAGAGGGGAATTGTGGAGGTAAAAATCTAATGCCATTCGGCTAAAAAAAAGGGATAAGAATACCATATTATTCCATTTGACTACCCTTAAATGTAATACTCATAATTTCATCAAAGAGATTAGACATCCTAATATAAATGTTATTATGGAAAAGGATTGTATTAAAAAACAAAGTGTTAATTTGTTTAAGAAGCTTTTTAAATAAAATCCTAAATCTAATGTAAAAATGGAGTAGGATGTTTTATTAAAGATCCCAGAGTTGGTTAACTAAGAGGACAATGTGGGTCTTTTAGATCCTACTTCAAAAGTTGAGGTATAATTTGATATTTTTATTTCAAATAAGGATAAGGAACTGGGGATAGATGGATTACCCATTGATTTTTTTTAGGCTCTCTAGGAAATTATTAAAGATAATGTGGTTAAGACTATAAATGAATTCATTCTTTTGGACAAGTTTTGAAGGAGTTTAATAATTCATTTATTGTCCTTATGTATAAGAAGGAGGGAGATGGTGATTTTTTTCACTTCCATCCCATTAGCCTATGTAATTCTATTTTTAAAAAAAATTATTAATATTTTATCCATCATATTATAGCTTATTATGGAAAGGATTATAAGATCCCAACAAGGGGATTTATAACTAGAAGACAAATACAAGATGGTGTTATTGTGGTCTAAGAAACTATTCATTTTATGGATATACATAATCAAGATGGTATGTTGATTAAATTAGATATGAACAAGTAATATGATGGGATTGATTAGGATTTTTTAGATCAGATTTTTTTGTAATTTGGGTTCCTTCACAAGTTCAGGTAGATCATTATAAGTTGTATAACCATGGTTATGTTCTTGATTATGGTGAATGGGACTCCAAAGGGTTTTTTCAAGAGTAGAATGGGTATTATATAAGGGGACCCTATTTTTCATTCCTATTTATCATCATGGCTAAGACTTTAAGTATATTTTTTATCCATTTCTATCAAAAAAGGAGAGATCAAAGGATTTAGACCTGTTGGTTATTTAGAACCATCCCTTCACTAGTAATTTTTAGATGGTATTATATTATTAGTTGATTCTTCGATGAGGGAGCAAGGGAACTAAAGAAAATTATTTTTATATACAAGGTTGCATCTAAGAAAAAAAGTAAATTTTGAGAAAAGATCCTTATATTTATTTAATGAACCCTTAATCAAGGAGAATAGAATTACTTCTATCCTAGGTTGTCATATTAAAGAGACCGCTTTTACATATCTAGGTGTGCTAATGTCTAGTAAGAAACTTCTTGTGTTATCATGCAATCTATTATTAGAGTGATTTCAAATAAATATGGCTAGGTGGAAGGGTAGGTTTTTATCCCTATCAAAAAATATCACTCTTACTAAGATCACTCTATAAATCCTTTTAGTCTATGTGATGTCCATGCTAAAAATACCAAGTTCATAGCAGATAAATTGGAAAAAAAAATTAGAGGATATTTCTCTAGTCTAGTATTGAGGTGAAGGATAAGTTCTCTTTGGTTTCATGGGATAGAGTATGCTCTCCTAAAAAAAATGGTGGTTTGGGATTAAGGAAGACTATCTAGATGAACTTATCTCTTATAGCCAAATTAGCATGCCACTTTATCATAAAACTATCCTACTGGGCTAGAATTTTGAAGGAAAAATATCTAAGTTTGAGGGATGTTGTTGGTTTTCCCCATAAGGATATTTCATGGAATAAACTTTGGAACAAGTAACTCATTCCAAAAATTAACATATTTTTATGGTTATCTATTTAAAATAAAATCTTAACTATAGATAACCTAATGAAGAGAGGCTTGGTGATTATTAATAAGTGAATCAGATAAATAATTAATATCTCATATTTTGATTGTGTGTTCCTATTCATTTATAGTGTGGAGCTTTATGTTGGATAAATTTAATATTGAATAGGTTCAACCTGCCTCAATAAAATATCTTTCATTCTCTTAGTGTTCACCTTTCAAAGATAAAATTTGAGAAACATATATAAAATTTCTTTACCCCATGTTTTATGGGGAATATGGAGAGAAATAAATAATAAAAATTTTAGAGGTAAGAATATGTTAAGCTTTGTTGTGGCTAATAAAATCTATGCTATGATTTTGGAAAATTTTGTGTTTCCCTCCAAGGAAATCAAAAGGCATGGTTTGGGAGGTATCAAATATTACTCTCAATTGGCATTTAGTGGGATAGGTCCCTAATACTAGTGATCTTAGGGATGAAGCAATAAGACTAGCTAGATGGTTGTCCCCTTCACTATGCTGGATAAAACTTAATTTTGATAGAGAATCTAAGAGGAATACAAGGGTCTCATGTGGGGGAGGGATTCTCAAAGATGACAATGTAAATATTGTAGGATCCTATGCTGGGGGAATGGGTCTCTAAATGAACCATTGGTCTGAGGTTCTTTCAATGCTATGAATATTAAGAATAGAAAAGGGTCTATGTATTGTTAAGGCTATTATCTAAGGTGATTCATTAAATATTATCAAGTGCCTTTCTAATAAGAATTTGATTATCTAGAATATTAAACACATAATTGAGGAATTTTTTTTGATCATCCAGGTTATTTAGAGCATTATCATTCAAAATATTTATAGAGAAGGGAATTCCATTGCTGATTGGTTTGCAAATGAAAGGGTGGGATTAATGGGGATTATAAAGTGGTTTAATAAATAATAAATACTTATTTGAGTTCATAAAAAAATTTAATTATAATATCTTAATCATGTAGTATAAAATATGTTTGAGGGTTCAAGTCGGTATTCAATACATTTTTAAGGTGGTGCATGGGAATGTCTTCTCTCCATTTTGGTAGATATAAAAGATTTCTCATGATTAAATGGCATTTAGGAAGGTAATAATGATATTAATTTATATTTATTTCAATATCATCATTAAATATGAAGAGATTCAAGATTTTTCATGTGGAGTTTTTGTGTTTAAGTATAGTAATTCCATAGCCTTCCTTTTCTTCAAGAATATTCCTAAGTTATTAGTAATGGGTGGGGATATATTGAGAGTGGATATAATATTATCTATTTATGTCAAGTAGAATAGGGAGGTTTGGTATACTCTATAGACTAGAAGAATAGCAAATTTTATGCAAAAGATAGAAGGCCATTATAAGTTTGTGATAGACCCTTTTGTAAATAATTAGAGAGATAGGATGATGGTGTTTAATGGGGTTACTATGGATATTAATTAGGAACTTATCATGAAATTCACATGTCTTAAGATCAATTTTTTTAAAGTGCTTAAGATTTTTAGATATCATAAAGAGGAGAGATAAATTTCTCATGGAATGGGAGGCTCTTGTGCCTTTACAAAACATATTTTCTAGAGAAAATTTGCCTCATCCGTTTGACAAATTATCCAAATAGATCATGATAGATATTTAAATTTAAGGTAGGGTTAATGTTGTGAATTATTTCCATTTCATTTTATTAAACTACTTTTATCACTATATCCCTTTGAGTTTTCCTTTCTACATATTGCATTCCCTTAAAATATCTCTGTTGAAGGCTAATAATGGGGAAAAAAATCACCCTTTAAATCAAGGATTTTTTTTAAAATTATTTCAAGGGTATGAACATGGGCCCCATATTATTAAAGGATAAATATCATTTACTGATAGGAGTTACAAGGAAACCCCAGAGTGTTTTAAGGAAAATGAAGTTGACATCTGATGAAGGAGCTACTCTAGATGTGGTGGTAGAAGGGATCATTATATTGAAAATATTTGTTGCTACTATAAACTTGGATGTAAAACATAAATTTAGGGGAAGTTTGAATGATGTGGAGGAAATAAATCACATTCATTATTATAGATGACACTCAAAATTCCCCTACATTTCTCTTTGACATATGGAGGAGTCTAATAAGGATATAGAGTTTTTCTCAAATGAGTAAAGATTGGTCAAGATGTAGGAAGAAATTAAGATTCAAAAATCCATCATGAGATGGTTCACGAAGGAACATATTTCCTTTAGGGACCGAGTTAGAAAAATATCCCAGAAGAATGTGTAATTGAAGGATAAAATCAGATTTGTTGTGTAGGTTAGTAAGACTACCATGAAAGATAGTGTATCTTTATTGATGACACTCAAAGTGATTGGTGTAAACCTAAATAGATGTGGGTAGTATAATAAAATAGTGAAATGTAGTGAATGTGATAATAACATTGAAAATATTGATTAGAATCATGATTTTTTAGATTAGGAGTTGAACAACATGCTTATTAGGTATTTTGAAATTTTAGCTGACCAAAATTTATAGATGTTGTAGTGTTACTTTATTTCTATAATTTGGGTGGTTTTTGTATATTTTTTTATCTTTATTATTATATCATACTCTAAATCTTATTTTGTCTCAATAACCTTTTTTGTATATTCTTGTTTAGGGTTAGGTCCCTAATAAATAAATAAAACTCTTTACCCATAATTTAAAAAACACAAAATATTTAGGCATAATGTTGATTTATAGTAAAATATCATATCTTATATAATTTTCAACATTTCATAGTGAATTTAGGTTAGTTAGACTAATTTAAAGAGACTAAAAGGTTTATGGATTAGGACTTAGCTAGTGGTAAATGACGTGTGTAAAAAATATCGATTTCTATTCTTGTGTACTTAGCAACACTTATTAAACTACCATTATTGAAATAAAACTACTATGAAATAGAATGTAAATATTATCCTTCATAATCAAATAAATAGGGTGAACTTGGAAACTTTTTATTAAGCATATAGAATTTCTTGGAAAGAGCAAGATTTCACTTTTTATTACTCTTGGTCTACAAAACACATCCTTGTATTATTTCCATAATTAATTCAATATTTTCATTCCAAATATTAAAATATCCAAAAGTGTATATTTCACATAATTATCCTCATTAAACATGAAATCACAAAAAACAAATAGGTTGGGATAAACATACCTCAAAATTCAACCAAATGTATTCATGAAATTTTCCTACCTAGATTTATGTGAGATTTAGAATTAGATATATGGTAAATATTGATTCTTGATGATGTAATTTAGAGATAAAATAGATTTAATTTTCTTCATATTAAATAAATTCAATTTTTTATTCCCAAATGTGTTTTTCATTCTCATTTTCAATTAGTTTATCTTCCTCAAGAAGTATAAATTTTGGCGCTTCAAAAAGGGTAACATAACCTGCCTCAAAGACATGGAATAAATATTTTTTTTTGTCAAAGTTTATGTTTCATTATTCTTCACAATGCTATTGTTTAATTATAAAACATTCTAAATCAACTATAACTTCGTATCCTTATTCAAGTATGGAAAATAAATCAACATTAACAACATGCTCTTTTTTCCATCTTTAGTTAGTGTCCTCTATTTTTTGCATCATTTTTGTATGTTTTACCTTATCACCAACATCTTGTTTTTAAAAAATCACCTTTATGATAACTTTTCAATTGAATTCCATGCAATACATTGTCTCTTCATTTTATTGTTCCTCATCTTCCTATGATTCCTATGATTTTATAACTTCTACATCATTCTAAAATTTAGAATATATACTATTAAAAAAGCCTTCAAGTTTAATGAATTAATTTTCATCACATATGTTTGTATCTGTAACATACGTTGTAGTTGGTTCAATCATAAAATATAAACTTATGTCCTATTCAACTAAGAGATAAAAATTATTTTTAGTGATGGGCTAATATTGTGAATAAAATTATAAATTGAATGATCATCCATGAAAAAAATAATATTTTGGTGTGCGTGAGTGATGGTTTGTGTATAATTATAAAAGGATTTTTTATTCATAATGGGGACCGAGTTATATATTTTTAAAAATAATTGTCTATTTAAATTGATAGCATCAACATAAGTTGAAGCTAATGTGTTTGATATATATTTTCTCAAGGACATGGATACGAGATGATTTAAACCATTTATTTATAATTCTAAAATCAAAACCTTTTGGGGTTTGGGGTGTAGACACCAAAATTACATCACACACACATGCGTAACTCCCTGTGTCAAAACCCCTTTTTAACCCATTGTTTTAAATAATAAAAATTAACCTCCCTAACCCATACTTTTACCCCTCACACATTTAATTAATTTAAAATACTTAATTAAGTAAATTAAAAACCCCTATTTCCACCTTAACTAGCCACCTCACCCTATGACTAATTCTCACCTGATGAGTCACCTTAAGACCTAGTCCACTCATCCTAACTACCCAAGACTTAATCCCACTTCCAAACTAAATTCCTAATCAACTACCTCCTTCCTAACCTCTTATTTTTACCATTTTATAATGGGTGTCATACTTGACATGAATAATAATAGAAAAAAGGCCAAAAATAGTAAGGTTGACCTATTTTAGGGCCATCAACATCGGTCAATGCATGGCTGATGTCAGCAAGACCACTAACATCAATAATATAAGCCAAACTCCAACCTAAAGTTCAAGTCAATACAAATCAATAAAATTCATTCTTACTCATATTCAAGCTCTGGGCATTCTATTTTTGACATCTTGGCTTATAGTCATCCTGCATAAGTCAATCATGATTAGCAACTAAGCTCTTGAGGACCAATAACACCCACTTGTTCTCTTTATTTAGGCATTCCGGTTTAGACTCCTTGATAAGGACCATCAATTTGAACTTATCATTTAGAAACCACTACAGCTAAGTACATCACTTATTTTATAGGTCTTTCAAATATTTATTTTAATATCACTTTATATCTAATATGCATTACTTTACATGCTTCTGACCGAACCCCCATGAGGGAGTTATCAAGATTCATCACTTATTTCCCCTTAAATCAACACACTGAACATCTAACTAGATCTACCCAAACCATAATCTCTGTCTTATAACTCTCCCCAATGTCCCAGACCTGATCAAACCATTTCCTAGACTTGGAAAAGCCTTCTACAAGCTCCCAAAAAAATATTACCCCTACTGACCTAGGTAGTATAATCGACATCAATCACCTCACTACCGACCTCAATAGTATAACTAATATCAATCACTCCCCTACTAACGTCAGTGACTGTGGGTTCCCTAACCTCTTAAAAACTTACCCAAATAAATTCTAAAATACAAACAAAGTACATCACCTGCACCTTGTCACTCTCTAATGCATATAGGTTGTTAATAATGGTAATCTTATCTCTCTTTCACTCTCTATTTACCTCTCTTTTAGTTATTTATTATTATTTTATATCTCAAAAATGATTTTTCATCTCTAAAGAAGTTCACACTTCCTAGAACAAGTGTGTAGCTTGGTAGCCCACTCATTTAACTACTAACAAACATCTTGTGGTAGTATTTTTCATATTTTAAGGTATTCCTCCCCAGTTGAATAGGAGTTCTCACAACATCTTAATATGGTACACAAAACCAAGCTAGGTTCATTCTAATCACTTATCCCCATCCTTCTTTCTATTTTCCTTTAGACTTAAAATAAACAAAATTTAGTGAAACATTTCTGACATGCTCGGTGGGACCCTAGAGTTTTCCTTGGGTTCATTTCTTGTTTTAAACATTCATATAGGTGAATTATAGTGAAATTTTCATTTCTTGAACTTCCTCCTTTTTTATCTTAAAACAAAAAATTCAATATCTTATTTTTTGTTTAAAAAGCATTAAACTAAAATTTTCTTTCTTTTCTCTTTGCCTCTAAAAGCAATTTGTCATTTTCTTTTACAAGTAAAAACAAAAAAAAAGAGAATATCTTATTTACTTCTTCTTGTATGTACATTACAATAGTGAAATTCATACTCTATTCTTATTTCATCTCTATTTTCATTCGAATCTAAACATTTCAGATTTGGGTTTAAAACTTACTACATTTCATAGTTTACTTGTTGCGTATTAACTCACCTAGTTAATTATGAGCATTTTGAGTAAATTATAGTGCACCTATGTTACACAACAAATCACATTCACATAAACAAACATCTAAACTAACCTAAGAAAAGGCCCATCAGGATTTCATCCCCTGATAGATCATATTACCCTACCCATCTATCCTAATTGGATTTCACCACCAAGGGGAGAACCCACTCCATTCTTTGGTGGAGTATAAACTCTAAATAGAAGGTATATTTTGGCTAAGTAGCCTGGCTCAGCTCTAGGTTCATGAAGTGTAGAGAGAAAGCTCTTATAATAAGCCATGTACCTAGTCTAACACATATTTCCTCTTGAGCACTAAAACTAACTTGAGACTAGCTCTAGATTATTTTCTAGTACCTTCATTAACTAAATTCTCTTCTCACTAGCTGATTAAGGTATAAGCCAACACGAGACTAAAAATTATCTCTATGACATAATAGTTGTTGGTTGTATGTTCTTTTTCTACTTTTATATTGCCTTCTATGTTTTGGAGTTGGTAAGGACATTTTGCTATTGATTCACAAAATTAATATTATTTTTAATACTCAGTTTGTATAATTTATTATCTTAGGTTTTTTGAGTGTTCTTTCTTCTTACACAGACCTTTTACATCTACTATTTTACTTAGTTTCAACTTCTAGTTTCTTAAAACATCATATTTTCCTCTCCCAAGATATCATAGTGATCGACATTAGTTAACCCTACCGGCATCGACAGATTTTACCTATCGACATTGGTTAAACCACTGACATTGGTAAACTTTTTTTACTGACATCAGTTAAGTGATTGACATCGATGACTATGTAATTTCATCAATTCAAAATAGAAAGCTAAAATAGCCCAATTACATGCACTCAAACTTGGTTTTTCTTTATTTTATTTAAAATATAGGGTAGTAAGACTATTTTAACATCCTCTTGTATGGTATTAACATGAGCTCAAGCCAAAATTATTGATGATTATGCAAGCTGGTAACCACTTCCACCTTCCCCTCTCACTTTTGATTCTATCATCGAGCATACTTCAAATATAAAGCATACTCCTAGACCTAACCAAATTCTTATCATGCCTAAGGGAGATCAAGATTTTGCTAAATTTCTTGATCATAATGTCATATCCCTTCAATATTACCTTACTATGAGCTGAACCCATAATTCTTCAGGTGACCCAATATATGGTATGCCAACCTTTCTAATGGAGACAACCTTAGTTTCAGTTGCCTCCACTATTTTCCCCATGGTTACTCAAACCACCAATTTAATGAGTAACCTAACTATAAACAATATTCAAAGTGTAGCATCTCCAATTACCAAATCCCACCTAAACCCTAGTGTAACTTCCCTACTTTCACAACCACAACTAGTTTATCCAAGTCACACCCAATTCCATAATTTAGTAGTACCTATTCCATCTACCCTTGTGCCTATAATTACCTGAGTTATGACTCACCCTTCATCTAGTCTAACCATGACAATAATCTAACCTATAATAACAACAACCAACCAAGGCATAGACTCCAACCTAATGGGATAAACCCCTTTTCTTTCTATACCCTAGCCTATGACTCATTATCCTTATGTTACTCCAACACAATCTTAGCAAGCTATGTCATACACTCCCTCTACTTCCTATTAGGTTCCCTATAACTTAAGAGGTATTCCACAAACTAATCCCCCTCTAGACCTCATTAAGATGCTTATGGAAAAGATTTCTAATCTAGAGACATCTATTTTTGGCTCAAAGAATGTGTTATCTTATGATCAGATATGTAATGAACCAGTCCATCCTTTTGTTCCTATTCACCCTTATCCAATCCAATGGGAACTCCCTAAATTTACTCATTTCTAGAGTAAAAAGGACCCACATCAGCACTTATGAGTATTTATACATATTTGTTATTTAATAGGACATGATGATGCATTACTACTGCACACTTTCCCTATGTCTCTTTTAGGTGTTACCTTGGATTGGTATAGATCTATACCTTAGCACTCCCTTTTCTCATTTACCCAACTTGCACAAATATTCCTAGACCATTTCTCTATTAACATTTCTAATAAGGTTTATATAATCAACCTTTACTCTATTAGACAATTTGATGATGAGTCTATTGTAGATTTAATCACTCATTGGAGAAGCTTGATCAATAAACTCTCCTTCTCCTTACCCCAACCTGAGATTATTGAGCTCTTCTCAAGGGCATGTGCTAAGCACATCTCATCCACACTCTGGGTACAAAATTTTTACACATTTGATGATGCCTTTACAATGGCACAAAAACTTAAGGGTCACGCTAATGAAGGCAAAGTCAAGCTACATAGTAAGAACCCCAATTCCAAATCAAATGACTCATCCTTTAAAACTTATCCCTCTAACCAAAAAGATAAAGGTTTTTCCAATGCGATGGTCTTTAATTCAACCTCTTCCATAACCACAAACCAATGAAATTCCTTGACTTCTCAAAATCCAACCAAGAAATTATAATAATAATATGAACAAAGATAATACACTCCCATTGGGGAGTCATATACATCCATCTTGGAAAAAATATTGAAACAAAGTGTCATAACCATTCCTTACATCAAACCTCGTATACAATTCAACCCTTCTAATCCTATCCCAACCTGGTATAAGGAAGATGAGTTTTGTGGTTACCATTAAGTTAACGGCCACAATTCTAATAACTGTAAGACACTCAAGAACATTTTTCAAGATATGCTTGATAAAGGTGATATCATATTGAATAATCTTAATGCCCCCTAATCAAAGTATGGATGTGTTCAAACACCCTTTTCCTAACCATTCACCAAATCAAAATATTGTCTAGACCATAACTAACTCAGGTGATCATAATATCCATACAATTAATATGGTCTTTCCTTTACCTCTAGTTCAACCTTCCCCTTAATAGGAGACATCCATTTCATCGACTCCTCCCCCACATTTAGTGGCATCTATTTCACCAATTCTTCTTCTTTAGGTAAAAGAGCATATTTTACATATTCCACTCCCTTAAGAGGAAAAGACTCCTTTACCACTCCTTTTTCCATTTGAGGAGCCTATAATGCCAATTCCATTTTCACCAATATTACCTATCCTCTTACCACTTGAAGACCACACCCTACCTATTCCTCAACCACATGTTGACTGGAACATCATTCCTACACTATACCCTCTTGAGGAACCTTCTTCACCTACTTTTCCTTCACCTATAGAGAGTAGTACCCCACCCACTCCACCTTTGCACTTAGAGGAGTTAGTATTATCTACTCCCATAATAGATGACAGACCTATTGTGCCTACTCCAATTATACCACTCTTACCCCTTATATTACCTATGGAGGATCATACTTTACCCATGCCTGACCCACATATTAAGGGATCCATAATACCTATGCTTTACCCTCTTGAGGAACCTTCTCCACCTACCTCTCCTCCACCCACAATAGACCATGTCTCTTCTCTCATCTCTGTCAAATAGGACCCCATTATTTTTCTTTCTTGTCTTTATCCTAAAGTAGTAGAAACTAACAATTAAACTCTCTCCCAAACACTACATCCTTCTAAAGACACAAAGGTAAGGCCTACATCAACTTCATCTAAACCCTTCTTGTAATTGGTAAAAAATCTAGAATTTATTGACTCCACGAAGCTAGATCATGTGACATTTTGGGACCATCTAAAAACTCCTTATCCAACACAATGAATGTCAACATTTACCACTAACCCTCTTACTACCCTTTACCCCAAGGTCTTTGACAAAGCTAGGGCTTATTCACCAAAATCACTTGAAATTCAGTCATCTATGTTAGAACCCTCACCCTCGCAAGAATCTACCCCATTATAACAAATCAAACCCTTATGTGTATACCCAATTTCTAATTTAATTCATCCATAGTTGCAATTAGATTTAACTCCTCAATAACAAGTTGGATTTTCATAGACTAAATTATATAAATTTTATAATCCCCTTAGATATTGTTGATCCCTTCTTCAACCCTCAAATTTACTATCCATTTTGGGACCACACCCCTCTACCTTAGTTGGAATATTGCCTAACCAAGCAAAATAAAAGGTTAAGCTACCTCCACTCCTTCCTTTTCCATCTATTAGACCTCTCACATCTGACACTAATAAAGTGATAAAAAAACATGTAAATATATCATCACCAAACAAATCACTATGTAAAATTACCTTTTTAACACTAAAACACAAGAATATATCCACTTCTATTAGCACAAGAAGTGTGAGCCCACTTGCAGGATCTTAAAGCTTTTTCCTATGTTAGTTATTATAATCGTTCATAATAACTCTTCCTCCCATTAAGCCTTATAGTCCTCTTGGAATGAATCCATCTTGGTTTAATGATACAAAAGTGTGTTTATATCGTCATTCACTTGGACATGATACTGATAGTTATAAAGCCCTCACAATAGTCATTTGACAATACATTGATGTCGACACTCTCTTTGATGATACTCCTGTTAACCTTCCTATTATTACACCTTTTGCATCCATAATTACTCCTACTATTCCACCTAAATTCAAACCGAAAGATGTCATCATAACCCTTTTACCACCTCCTTCACCAACATTTCAAATCAACACAATTAATGTGGCCACACGGTCACAAAAACAAAAAGATAAAGCTAAGGAAAAGGTCACTACTCCTTGGACCCATCCCTTCACCAAAGACACTCCTTCCTCCTAATCCTAATATTTCCATCTTGGGTGTTCCTAGAAAAACATCTTCAAATTTTATTCAAAGTGCAATAGTGAAACAACTTCACCAAACTCTTATGAAAATGTCTTTGTATGAGTTAATCCAAAACTCATCCCAACACTGTCAAGCTTTGATTAGTGATTTTAAAGTGATTGAGGTAAAATTGGATGATACCCAACCTCTTACAACTTTGGTTGGCTCCCTTAATTCCATCTACCTGATTTCTTTCAATAATTTAGAAATTCCACTTCAACATCTTGAAGATCAGGATTCTAGCCTTTTTATTACCACATATATTGATCAAACTCATGTTAAGAGAGTCATGATCGATGGGGGAGCTAGTATTAATACTATTTCCACCCATGCCTACAAATAGCTATCCCTTCCTAATAATTGCATGTCTTAAATTGATGCAGTACTCCATTCCTTTAACGATACTACAACTAATATGGTGGGCACTATTGTCTTACATATCCATGTAGGTACCCGCACTATTCCCAAACTCTTCTATATTATGGAAGGAGGTTTATAATATAAAATACTACTTGGATGATCTTGGATACATGCTATGGCATGTGTACCCTCAACTTTACACTGTTGTGTCAAGTTTGAACATGATGGACAAGTACATGTTATACCTATTAACCCACCTCCATTTAAAACATGTAACATGACCTATAGTCCCAATGATGTTCTCATCACATTGAAAACATCATCTTATCTACATGATACTTTTAAAGCTTCCACAAGCTCCACTCCTATGATTATTCAAATATGGTTAACATAAATTCTTGACAAGAATCCCATGGAAGAGACCTTTCAACATTTCTCACTCAGTAAATATCATTTGTTGATGCTTGACATGTTTTATACTCCACAAGAGTATGAAAGACTTCACATGCACCCAAATTATGATCCCCATATTAGGATGGTCATCCCTTATGCCCCCCCAACCTTCAAACTAGTTTTACATATGGGGGAATTGATCAAGCTCTCGCTATCAATAATCCATCTTCTTTGCCAAAACCATTTACCTATGACTTCTCTTCCCTAAGTAACCCTAGATTAATTCACACATATCTCTATAGGTATGCATAGAAAATATTTGGTTTGGATCATTATGAACAAAGTGTCAATATGCCTATTGAATATCCTACTACCAACACAACTAAAAATGCTAAAAAGAGGCATGGAGTGGGATATGATGAACCAACTAAACTCATTAAAAAATTTCATGTACCAATTATTAAAGAACCAGTCTCTCTTTCTCCACCTTTTTTTCCACCATCACCTACCAAATATGAGGTATCTATACTTCCTAAAAAAAAATCAATAAATGTCATCCATTTGGGGCCTCTCACCTATCATCAAGGTAAGGAAACAAGGTCCCTTCCTCTTATTCATCTTAAAATAATTTATGAAGACTTTCCCACTATTAACAATGTCCAATGTCAAGATGATGATGTAATTATCACATATATGGGTATGAATGATTCATATATCTAATGATTACTCCCGTCCAAAACATAAGATATGTTAAATGAATCAACCATTGACATCAACCTACACTCTCATGATAGCCCTTACATCCTCAAGATTGGCCAATCTTTAGATTCCTTTGAGCAAGTTGATTATGACACATTTCTTAATGACCATAACAAAGCCTTTTCTTGGTCTTACAATGACAAGCCTAGTATTGAACCCTCTATCATCACCCATAACATTATCACCAATCAAGATGCTAAACTTTTTAAGCATAATCTTCACAAGATGTATACTCATATTGCTCTCCTTGTTAAAGAAGAGTTCTAATGCCTCCTTTTTATTAACTTTATCCAACCCATCAACTACCTGCAATGGATTTCCAATATTTTTCTTATCACAAAAGTGATTGGTGGAATCCACTTTACACTGACTATCATGTTTTAAACCTCACTTGTCCAAAAGACAACTTCATATTACCCAGTATCGACCAACGTATCAATTTAATAGTCGAGCATGAGATGATATCACTTATGGACAAATTATCTAGATATAATCAAATCCTAGTTACTTTTAAGGATCAATATAAGATAACCTTTATTACCCCATGGGGGACTTTTTATTATCAGGTCATGCCTTTTGGCCTGAATAATGCTAGTGAAACCTATGAATGCACCATGACCTACATTTTTCATGATCCCCTACACAAAATTATGAAAGATTACATGGATGACTTACTTGGCAAGTCTAAACTTCACCAGGATCACTTGACAATTCTCAAAATTATATTTTCTCATCTCCTCCAATATAACATTCAACTAAACCCAAATAAATGTGTCTTTGGTGTTCTTTATGGTAAACTCTTAGGTTTTATTTTTTCTCTCCATGGTATTGAGGTCAATCCTACTAAGGTTAGATAAATCCTAGAGATGCCTCCACCTACTAATATCAAATAACTTCATAGCTTATAGGGCAAACTTCTGTCAATTCATTATTTCATTTCCCAATTGTTATAATATTGCTAATCCTTTCACCATCTCCTTAAAAAGGATGTCTCCTTCCATTAGAATATAGATTACCAAGAATATTTTGATGCAATTAAACAATACCTCCTTTCCCCACAAGTTATTATTCCACCTTAGCAAAATCATCCTTTCTACCTCTACATCTATGTAATAGACCATTATCTAGGTGATATGATTGCACATCAAGATGACCAACATCAAGAGCATGTGGTTTAATACATAAGCCACACACTTATTGATTATGAAACTTGATATACCCATACTAAAAAACTTTGACTTGCATTGGTCTTTTCTACCTCTAAGCTTCACCATTATCTCCTAAATCACAAAACCTATGTAGTCACCCATATTAGTCCCCTCAAATACGTGCATTTCAAGCGATATCACAACCAACATATAGCTCGATGGCTCATTCTTCTAGCTAAATTCAATTTATAATTCATTTATTAAAAGTCTATTAAGGGGCAAACAATCACTAATCAATTAGTTGTTGCCCCTTTACTTGACAATCAACCTTCAAACCTCAAATTCCCTGACAGATCCATTATAATGCTCTCTATCGATGACAACTCCTATCAAATGATGATGTTCTTTGATGGATCTAAATTTCAACATGGTGGGGGTGTAGGGGTCATTTTTATTCCTCTAGATGATGAGCCTATGCCTTTGTCATTTAAATTAGATTTTGAATGCACTAAAAAATGGTCGAATATGAGGCTTTGATTCTAGGACTTTAAATAGCTCTCTTCTTGGGTATCAAATACATAACCATTTTTGGTGATTCTTAACTAGTGGTTAACCAATTTAATGGTTCCTACCTATGTAAAAACAAAATTCTATAGTGGTATAAACATCATATAGATACACTCTTGGGATCATTTGACTCTTATCTCTTACAAATTATTCCTTAATCAATAAACAAGTTTGCTAACATAATAGATTCACTTGCCTTACACATACCCTCTTCATCCTCCTCTTCAAGAATCTATGTCACCGTGCATCACTTAACATTACCCTCCTATGTCTTAACTAACATCCTCTTTATCATAAATGTAACAACCAACCTATATGAATTATGGTACAAATAGCTCATGAATTATCTTTCCTTCTCTATTACCCCTTCTAATCTCTCCAATAATGGGAATTGGGACTTTATAAAACATGCCACTTGTTACACTATATTAGGGGGACTTCTCTACAAGTGAGGTTTTCATGGTCTTCTTCTTAGATGCCTCACTAGTACTGAGACTCCCTTCACTATTAAGGAAGTCCATGATGGAATTTATGGTGGGCATTTAAATGGTCATGTAATTGCCAAGTGTATCCTTTGACTTGGTTATTATTGGCCCACACTTCATCAAAACTATGTTGATTACATTCAGTATTGCATTAAGTGTCAACAACATGCTAACCTCCTTCACATTCCTAGTCATGCATTACAAGTTACCAAAGACTTTTGGTCCTTCTCCCTATGAAGCTTAGATCTAATCAGAGAGATTAACCCTCATTCATCCCTCTATCATCATTCTATCATTACTACAATGGAATGCTTCACTAAGTGGGTCAAGGCCATCCCTCTCATCTCCACTAAATCTAACAAAATTTTTGACTTTATCAACCATCACATCATCTATCATTTTGGTGTCCCTCATAAAATTATAATAGATAATGGTAAGTCTTTAAAAAACAAGACTATTTGAAGTCTTTGTGATACATTTGGAATCAAATTAGACTTCTCATCACCATACTATCCACAAACTAATGGAAAAGTAGAAGCTTATAACAAAACATTGACCAAAATTCTCATGAAGGTAGTTAACGATATGGGCAAGAATTGGCACGCACGCATTCCTTTTTCTTTATGGGCTTACCACACTAGCATTTAAAACCCTACATGTGCTACACCTTTTTCATTAGTATATGGGATGGGAGCTATTTTTCCTCTTGAAGTCTATATTCCTTCTCTTCACATTTCTCTACAAGACATACTTACTAATGATGAATTTCACTAGGAACATTTGGCTTAACTTGAATTACTTGATGAGCATTGTCTCATAGCCCTCAACCACCTCCAAATCTATCAAGAACATATAAAACATGCTTATAACAAAAACCTCAAAGATCAAGATTTCAATATAAGAGATATCATCTTAAAATAAAATCAACACATGATGAACATGGAGAAAATCAAAGGATAAGTTTTCTCCTAATTGGCTTGGACCTTATATCATAACTCACAACTTTAGCTCAGGAACTTATCACTTATCTTCTCTTAAAGGAAGGCCAGAACTTGAGCCTTTAAATGCCTTACACCTATGACCATTATTTTGTTAAATGAGTGTCACTTTACTTTGTATTTAACTTGAGCTCATCCCTTGAGCATCCTTATTACATTCATTTACCTTCCTCTTCACCCTTACTCATATACACTTAGTTAACTTACATAGTGGTATGGTTTTATCCTCAAAGTTGAAAACTCCTAAGCTTTTATAGTCTTGTCCATGACTACAAAAATAAAAAATGGGATATCTAAAAAAGTTATAAAGTCTCAAGTTATGTTTTTTAATGTATACTACTCCCTTGAAGGACAATTTCATAACTTCCCTTTGCTACTATCAATAGAATCCTCCCTTAAAGGACATCTATTTAAAACTAAAAATAAATGCTTGGACTACTCCCTTGAAGGATGGTTAAGCCAAGATGTGTTCTTAAAGGGAAAAAACAAATGAAAAAGGCTTCTCACATATTTATACAAACTTAACCCATACAAAACCCCATTTTAGGCTTCCCTCATTGATCAGCTTACACACAAAAAAAAAACCTTTAAGTCATGGACTTGCCTATAGTAGCTCTCAGATCACCCATAGTAGGGGCATATCATCCCTACTTTATAGGTTATGCTACCCAAACATTTTTCCTCATTTTACCATTTTACCCCTCATACTCTTTCAAGGGACTATGAAGCTCACTTAATATAAGTTGAACATGATACTTCTCTAACAAACACAATAATTTAAAGATATAAGGCATGAAAAAGGCTCATTTTCCTAAGCCTATTTATGTTCTAAATTATGGTCTTTGTTAATGCACGAGCATTCTGCCTCTATATTTTCCCATTCACATCACATGTCAATATCTCTATTTGAGGTGAAAAAAATAATCTCATACCAACATTAACAAAGCCTACTCAATTTATTTTACGCATACACCATCACAAATATGGAACAATGCTAAAATAAACTAACATAACCAACATATTCATATTAAGCATACAACATCACAAAATATGTAAAAATGATAAGATTAAACTAATCAACCAATTATGCATATACCATCACATATATGGGAAAGGTTAGTCTAACTCAACTAACATGATCAACATGAACATCAAAATTAACATAGCATACAATAATCATCATCCAAATCATCATCTATCACAATAAACACATCTCAACATAATAATAAATGAGCATCTTATGTATATATAAAATGTGATCAAAATATATGTCCATAATTACATCATCATAATATCTCTCTCTCTCTCAAAATATACATCTCACATTTTTAGCTCATAGGTTGACATACATATAACATATATACTTAAAACTAGCAAACTCTAACACTCAGGGTCCTTAAGGATCTCTACATGGTTATGAGGAAGAAATATCATAACCACTCTTCACCCATCTACATCTATATGATCTAGAAGCTGTAGCATGTGACATAAACCTCTCTTACTCTCTAAACTTTGAATATCTCTAAATCTACAAAAAATCTCTAATTGCCCTCTCATAATAGGCAATCTCATCCATGGCAGTCATATATCTCACCATAGATATAGTCTATGGAGGTCCCATAGCCCTTGATGATGGCCCAACCTTTACTGGTCCCTATGGTGGTAGAGGAGGAGGAGCAACTTAGCATATTACTCTTAGATTATCTCTCTCTACTATCACTATAGTTACCTGACCTTGTAAAATAATAACCTAGCCCTATAGTGCTAAAACCTAACCCTATAAAGCCCTAATCTAACCTTAAAACATCACCATATACCCATATAAGGATAATACATATGTTTGGGCTACATCTAAGGCCTATACCACTACATCCCTCTCTCTCACTAACCCCTATAAATCTAGTGGTGGCCTCCTGACCTCCACTGTTAGATGTAACCCTGCCTACCAAGTTGTATAGGCCACTATACACCATGGGTCTCCAAACCCTATCCCTACTAGTAGCTCCTCAAAATATAGCCCATCTATCTCTTAGGGCAATGGTAGGGGTGCCTCTATGTCATCCCTCTTATATCAAGGGAAGGCAGGTAGAATATCTTAGACTAGACCAAACTACCTCCTGACCCATGTCATAGGTACCATTTCCAACTCACTAGCTCCTTGTCCTTGACCCATAGTGATCTCTAAAAACCCACAAGTTATTGTGCCTATCATCTAAAATTTAGGTATGTTAGGTAGGGTCTCCACAAAATATCAGTAGGGATCAAACCCTCAATCATACACCTATAATAGGCAATGTCTTAAACCACACCATCCACTCAGGTCTATGCCATGCCCTCTCTCCACCATCTAAAACCAAACCTAAATCCAACTAAGATAGTGGTAGGTAACCCTAGTGGTTGTGTCACCATGATGTGCTCATATACCCAATATTGTAGTAGATGGCTAACACACAAACTATATCATCATAGTCTCAAACCCCATAGTTTTCTATATAACTACACTAAAAATACTAGACCCCAGGTAAAAATAGTTTATTACTCAACTATATATGTAAGCACACCTATCAATGCAATAAAAAATCTACCACCATTTTCATTTGGTAATGCATACACCATGATCTTGATCACCATCAAGATGCTCAGTTGATGTTACTCCTCATCAACCATATAAAGTGGCTTATACACAAAACTCATAGAATGGTAGGTCACCTCACTCACATGCTCTCCATATAATGCGATCATGTGTATATCATGTTTTATCTTGAGCATGTGAAGAGGTCCTCACCCTATAGTAGTAGCTATAAAATCCTATAAACATCCTCTTGAGTCACTAGTAACTTTCTAGTCAATAGATGTAAGGTATTGGTGGTGTGATCCCACCTCTCAATCAATGTTATCATTAGGGACACATCTCAAGTGACTCAACAATACCATTGCACTCTTCCTAACCTCATGAATACTATATTCTCCCACTCATTTGGAGTGACATCCCTCCTCATGTGTGTCAATAACCTTGATAAATAATCTCATAATGTTAGCTCCATCCTTGCCTAGATCTATACACATAACAACTCAAGTCAAATAATTTTTAATATACTCTATCACCACCTTTTTTCCTTCTCTCTAGGATAACTACATTGGTTTGAGGCCCTAAACCAGGCTATATAGGTAGCACCCAGTTGACATGGGGTCTTTTGAGGCTAGCTCAGTAATATACCCACCTCACTAACTACCCTACTCTTTTCTCTCTACCCTAGGATTCACTACCTCTCTTTACCCTAGGCTTCACTATCTCTCCTCTCTCTCCACCCTAGGTCTACCTACGTATCACAACTCTAGGCCTCAAAACCTATATCATTGACCCTTGAAACTATGACCTATCTTTTAAGCCCTAGACCTCTTGACCTATCTCAACTTACCTTTTTACCCATTTTACCTAACATAGATTTTTAGATCCTTTCCCTAGGATCTAGGAAAACTACATTGGCCTGAGGCCCTAAATCATGTTATGTAGGAAACGCTCAATCAACATAGGGTCTTCTAAGATTAGCTTAGCAATTAGGCAGTTGACTACTTCCACTAAGGATCCAATTTGACCCATTCTCCTATTTTACCAGTCATTCATAGTCATTGATGTTGGCATTACTATCGATGTCGATGCTTTGTAAGACTAAATATCAGCTGATGTTGGTAGACACCTGTCAACTTTGGCACCATGTGGGCTGACATTGATGGACCTCATTGATAGCAGCAACTGGTTCAGCCTTATGGTCAAATAGCACAAACCTAACATGACTAATTTCACCTAAAAACTTTCCCAAATAGCCATCCAACTTATCCTAGAACTAACCTACCCTATTTTTCTACCCCTCTACTAATGTTTTCTACACTCCCATCTCTAAATTAGCCTAATACTACAAATACCCAAATTAAATTTCAAACCAACTAGCAAAGACTCTTACCTCATCTCTTTATCTCCCCTTAGTTGGCACAACTAGCTCTTGTGGTGGTGCACCTCCTATTGGGTCCACTCCTTACTCTACCATCTCAATCACTCTCAAGCTCTATTTCTTCTCTCTAATCACAAAATTAAATATGAGTTTGGTCAGTCACCAAACCCCCTTTTGGTCAAGTTTAGTCAGCCACTAATGTCAACATTCTTGACCTAATCTACCAACATTAGTGCTTACGTATATCAACATTAAAAACATTACCCTAAGTTTACCAACATCATCACTTTCTATTTTTGATATCATTAAATGTAACTAATGTCGGCACCATTATAATAAAGTTTTACTGACCTAAGTAACCCCAATTTTTCAAACTTTATCCATACATTGGGGTAACTAAAGATCACATATATCTTCCCAACCATGAAAAACACCATTGGAGATCACTTAAATCTTCACACATGATGACTTTTCTTGGAGATCATGAATATCTCTTCACTCATTGACCCTTTTACACCAACCTTACATTGCTTGTCTTGATCATTTATGATATTATGCTATAGTTGGCTATTGTGCACATGCATGTATATTAGGTGTTGTGGATGGAAAATAAGCTCATATTATCACCTTCAACCCTTTTGTGTTTCCCAGGGGTACTTCCTACCTTGGGTACCTGGGATACATTGATGATTAGAGCTATAACTTTGATTATTTTGACCTATTAGCTATCACTTATAAGCTGTGATTTGGTTACTTTTATCTAAATCCTCCTTAACCTTGCTTATTCTTGACTTTATTGACTATAAATCATTTTAGTATATGTATATATAGCAATACTTAATTATCCACCATTCACCCAATTGCCTTTTTATCAAACTAGTACCTCATTCTAGTTTCTCCTCTATCGATTCCCATTTTGAGGGGGGATACCTCATCCAATACTTGGAGCATATAAATCCTATTTTTTTCTTGTAAAATTGTCAGTATAAATTAAAATACAAAAAGGGGAAAATTTAGACACCAAAATTACATCACATACATGTGCATAACTCCTTATACCAAAACCCATTTTTAACTCATTTTTTCAATAATAACAATTAACCTCCCTAACCCATACTTTTACCCCTCACACATTTAATTAATTTAAAATAATTAATTAAGTTAATTAAAAACCCCTATTTCCACCTTACTTGGCCACCTCACCCTATGAATAATTCTCACCTGATGAGTCACCTCAAGACCTAATCCCCTCATCCTAACTACCCAATACTTATTCCCACTTCCAAACTAAATTCCCAATCAACTACCTCATTCCTAACCTCTTAGTTTGAATATTTTATAATATTTGTCACACTTTACATGAATAATAATAGAAAAAATGACAAAAATAGTAAGGTTTACCTTTTTAGGTCCACTGACATCAGTCAACCCATGGCTGACATCAACAGGATTGTCAATGTCAGTAATATAAGCCAAACTCTAACCTAAAGTTTAGGTTATTAGAAATAAAAAAAATCATTCTTACTTGAATTCAAGATCTAAGCATTCTATTTTTGACATCTTAGCTTACAATCATCTTGTGTAAGTTAATCACGATTAGAAACTAAGCTCTTGAGGACCAATAACACCTACTTGTTCTCTCTATTCAGGCATTCAGGTTCAGACTTTTTGATAGGGACCATAAATCTGGCACTTATCATTTAGAAACCACTATATCTAAGCACATCACTTATTTTATAGGTCTTTCAAATTTTTATTCTACTATCACTTTATATCTACTGTGAATTGCTTTATGTGCTTTTGATCAAACCCCTGTGAGGGAGTTACAAAGTTTCCTCACATATTTCTCCTTGACACACCAAACCTCTGACAAGATCTACCCAAACCATACTCTCTCTCTTATAACTCTCCCCAACCTCTCAAACCTGATACAACCATTTCTTAAACTTAGAAAAGCCTTTTGTAATCTCCCAAAAAATTATTTACCCTACCGACCTTGGTAGTATAATTGACATTGATCACCTCACTATCGACCTTGATAATATAACTAATATCAATCACTCCCCTACCGATGTCAGTTATTATGGGTTCGCTAACCTCTTCAAAACATACCCAAAAAACTTCTAATATACAAATAGAGTACATCACCTGCACCCTATCACTCTTTGCTACATACAAGTTGTTAATAATGGTAATTTTATCTCTTTTTCACTCTCTCTTTACCTCTCTTTTAGTTATTTATTATTCTTTTGTCTCTTAAAAGTGGATTGTCATCTCTAAGGAAGTTTCACACTTCCTAGAACAAGTGTGTAGCTTGGCAGCCCACTCATTTAACTACTAACAAACATATTTTGGTAGTGTTCTCTTACTTGTAGGTAGTCATCCCTAGCCAAACAAGAGTACTCACAACATCTAGATACGGTGCACAAAACCAATCTGGGTTCATTCTAATCACTTATCCCCATCATTCTTTATGTTTTCCTTTAGACTTAAAATAGACAAAATTTAGTGAAACATAGGGCTAGTGGGGATCTTGTAATAAATATTTTAAATTTGAGATTGAAATTTATGATTGGTTGATTTGGTTATTTTTTAAGTATAACTATTTGATTATGCAAATCAAATGGATTTATGACTATCCAAATTTTATAATAAATGCATCTTCTAAATCAAATGGACTTATGAGCTATCCAAATTAGATAATAAAAGTATCTTCTAATTCCTTATAGTTGAATATTAAACCAATCATTAAGTTTATAAACCACTATTACTCAATACCTTCTAATATGAAATGAAAAAAATTACAAACTACATCATCATGATAAATATTTAAAAATCCCATATTTGTTTTGAAAATCATGGACATTTTTTTTCCATATTTTATCAGTTTTGAATTTGAGAATAAAATTTAAAGCATATATGGGGATGTCACACTAAATACAAAGGATGTTTATGACTATTTCATCAAGCCAAGCCATGTTTTTACTCTCTTTTTATTTTATATATTTTATGGATTTTTAACATATTATAAATAAACTAAAATGAAAACACACATGGAATGAAATTGATCATAAGGGTGCCTCCTTATAGAACCATAAAATCTATTGATGTGGTTTTTTTGCCCACTAGCCTCTCATTTTAGGATCACTTAAGTAACCTAGGGCATGGATTTTAGGGTGTGACTCTCTTTTGTAGTCATGGTGTAATAGTATCATGTGTTCTATAACACATAAATTTAAGTTCACTAAAGTATCAAAACAACACCCAAGGATGAAAATTTACAATGATACTATACTAAAATAATTGGATATCTTTGAAAAGAAGAAAAAAAGAGGGAAGGGTAAGGTAGAAAACAAGGTTTTGAATTTAAAATTATTAATCCTTTTTCTTGAATAACACTTTCTATAATCTATTGAAAATAAACCAACATTCATCAAATCAAGGCATGCACTCAAATATAAATAAACATGGTGCAAGATACCAAGGACTAGTTTTTTAATGAGTGAAGTTCAGCATGATCTCCTTGTAAGATAAATGTATTATGTAAATGTAAATATTCAAATTTTTCCATCATAATTTTATAAATATCTAATTCTCTACATAAAATGTCATCAACACATCTATCTACAACAATAATAGATGAGAGATTAACTAACTGAACATATTAGAATAAATCAATTTCACATTATAACCTAGTCATAATAAGAAAATAAATATTTATGGTAATAATTTAAAGTTAAAAACATCTAATATTAATCTAAAATTATGAGAAAGAATAAAATAAGAACAAACTCATTGAGAATTCATAAATATTTTTCAAGCTTGTTGAATGTCCTAACCCCCTTTTTGAATAAGATTATTTCAATCTAAATGTCTTTGGTTGTCACATTTTGATTTTTTAAAATAAATTGCATATGATCCCTTATTAAAAATAAACTAAATATAAATATAAAAATTCTAAAAATGAAAATATATATTTCAATAT
Source organism: Torreya grandis (assembly GCA_037957365.1). Lineage (NCBI taxonomy): Eukaryota > Viridiplantae > Streptophyta > Pinopsida > Cupressales > Taxaceae > Torreya > Torreya grandis. The sequence goes on from JARHVA010002499.1 coordinate 711,813, forward strand.
AAATTTAAAGTGGGCTATGCTAATATAAACTAGAAACTGAAATAATACTCCCATTTTGAGGCATCCTATGATCATATATCAAGCCTCACTAAGAAATTTATACCTATTTTATATTTTCATGGCCTCTACATGTATTAATTATTTATATTAATCTTTTGTGAATATTACATGTGTGACCATTATGCTTAAATCACATATGTAAGATAAATTCTATAAACAAAACCTATGATAGTTTGATAGGTAGTGATGATTGTAGATTTTAAATTTACACTCACACATTATCTTTTTTTGGACATGTCAATAATTATTTGGAAATATATTTTTCATAATATTATTTAATAGCATCACATAATCTTATTTATGTCATTATTTCCAAATATTAGAGTTACTAAATCTATTTTGCACTTTTGTTTTGTTGCCTCGCTCATTATGTTTTATATGTTAAAGACCCCTTTTTCTATCACCACCTTTTCCATGAATAACAAGAGTTGGCCAAGTGGAGTATTCAAATTATATTTGATTCAGGGATTATATGTGGTGACCAAATTAATTATGATCCCTATCAACTACATAGTTTTTTATGATGAGACATATGGTATATTAGTATTGATTCAAAGTCACACAATTTTAAAATCATCGTTAAGTTATTTTATATTATAAAAAGTTTATGATGAATATTATTATGAAATTAAACTCATTAATATTAATTCAATATCATAAAATTATTATTTCTCCTTAAATATTTTTTGAATGTGTGAGTTTTTTGTGGTCACAGTATTATGATATCATGACACATGGCATCTTTAGGTTTGCTCAGTATGCATTGTTCTTAAAATTTGGTTTGATCTATTAAGGTTGAGTAATATTATAAGATTTAGGTGGAGACATCATGAAATTTTGTGTATGTGACACATGGTTTTATTTTAATATCTTTGACTTTCAAAATTCAAAACTTGTTGTGAAGAGGTGCGAGCACTATGAGGTGCATATCGAGTAGCATCATGACACTATCTTGTGATTGACTCACAGTCACAGTTTATATAATATTTTTCACACAAAATAAAAATATATGTATCCTTTTTTAATTAAAAAAGGTAAATTCATGTATAAATTAAATAAAACATGAAATGTGAGGTGATTGGGGTAAGCCAAGAAGTCACCATTTGTTTTATTTCAATGTGATTAAGTTTGAGGTTGTGAAAAATCAAATTTCATGGGAATGAAGTAAAATTATGATAATTCCATGAGTAAATATATCCATGGTACCCTAAAATAACACTAAATATAACCCATGAATTTTAAAGCAAATCAAAATACATTTTAAAATATCTCAATCCTTTACAATAAAATGTGGAGACCTTCCAAATATCTAAAGTAAATCTTAACATGAAAGGCTCCAGATAGATATTTGGGAATGAAAATCACAATCATGAATAAAAATGGAAATCAAATTAGTCTAAATATCTTTACCAAGATTCCTCACCACATGTTTAAAATGTTTCTTTATTTCAACATTATATCTTTACCGAGTTGTATACATATTGACCTTTGGCTAGAATCCATGATGTAAATGCATATTGTGACTACCATAGAGATTTAGGACATCCAATGAATTTATGTTATTCATTGAGACATAAGATAAATTATGTAATCACTAGTAATATAAAAATAAGAAGGTAATATAAAAATAATATAAAATTGAATTAATTTATCTCTATACCTAATCAATAGTTTCAATTTTTTTTAAATACACTTCTAAATCATGACAATAAGAAGTAAGGTAATGTTCACATGGAATGACCTACACATAAACCAATGACCATACCATAGATGGAATTATTAGTATGGTTACTAGTTCATAATATCAAACTCCATGCATCACATATTATGACTAAAACTACTAATAAATGATACATAAATTGGTCCACTATATATATGATTTTGTCGATTTGCATTCTACCATTACACATGGCATCATGATAGATAATGGTTCAAATAAAAAATTAATTATGATGGAATTCATAGCAGGTATAGTGTATACTTAATGATATTTACATGGAATAACCAAAATTGTTAAGAGTCATGATAGTCTTATATATACATCCATCGATGGTATCACAATACTAATCACTACAAGCCCTAATAATCTATTACTACAATTCTACATATTTTTTAGATAGTATGAAATATGATATATTACTTGGATTCCAATGGATAAATAAAATGAGAGTAATACCATCCACATTACATAAATTCCTTGTTATTTTATATAATAAAAAAGTAAATACTATTTTTGGCACACATTATGAGTTACCTCCTCAAAAACTATATATTACCTAAAATGTTTCCTAAAATTAAAATAATTTAACCTCATGTGGTAAATTATACAATTTTATATCATATATATAAGGTTACTATAGTTATTTCATCTACAAATTTAACTCCTAAGTGACATCTCCTATAGATACAACTCCTATAGTTTCACCATTGATAGATATAGTACATATTCATCAATGTCCTAAGATAGTATTACCATAGCATTTTTTATCTATTATTTCTCAAGCACCTTTAAAGAGTTCAAATATACAAATAAATATCTAAACTAATACTCCTACTTCTTTCCAAAAGGTTAATGTGGATCCTACATCCCATTTTCATGATTATTATATTAGTGATAATTATTTAGGATGCCACGCATCTCATTAATTTCATGATCAATGATACATCTTATGATATTTTTTATGATAATTTTAGTGATTCATCTAAGTCCTTAAGATCATGGGCATCTATTTGTAGATAGATATATAGGGTCATTGGTTATCCATGTTAGCCTATCCCTTACACTTCATCTATATATCATATATTACATAATGTCTTTCAATTCATTTTTTATATATGATTTTCCTTTTATGTGCCATTTTCCCTTAATATTATACCTTTCCTCATATTTATTCTAAATTTGATAGTTATGTATTTTCCTTTAATTGTATTGACATTCTTCTAGCCTTTTGGTTTATGTTTATTTCTATTTTATGTGGCCCTTTATACTTTTTCTTTTATCCCATTATAATAATATATGTATACTTATTCATGATGAAAACATATATATCAATACCTTCCATCCTACCATACACTAATTCTAATAGAAGTTTTAAGTTGATTGGAATCTCCTCTTCTTATTTCTTCTA
>JARHVA010002499.1:720000-787500 GCA_037957365.1 Torreya grandis
TAATCCCTTCACTGATTACTACCTAATTATATCTCATATTAATATTATTAAGATAACTTATGTTTTAGTTTCAGACTTTGTTCCTAGTTTCATACTTCAATTTTAATGCCCATGTGTGTTAAATTTTCTTTCCCTACCTTATATCTTTTTATTGTTATTTCTTTCAAAAAAAATCACTATACCATCACTATATGTTTTTTGGAATAGATAATATTTTACTAATATATATTACTATATTATATTATAGCTTAATTGTGCCATTTTATTTTGTTAGTTATGCATAACAACATTTACCCATTAAATTGTAATTGACAGAGGTTGGATAACAATTGAATTTGTATACTCCCATAAGTTTGAATGTGTATTTTTTATTTTTTATTATAGGAGTGTTTACAAAACAATATGATTCTAACCAATGCATAAATTTAGATCAAACCAAAATATAATATTGCCATAAATTTTACTAAAAATAACTCATTAAGTGAGCATAAAAATAATAACATAAAAAATAACTATAAGAACTTAAAAATGGAGAAAACCTAGAGTAATATAAAGAATAATATAAAACAAAAAAAATTAAGTCCTAAATAAATCATATGAAACATTCATTCATTCATTAAAAATAAAATCCTACTCGCCACTTTTAGCAATAGGTCCCTTAGTATCTTTAAGGAGTTCTTTATTATCCTCAACATGAATCGTATAAAAAATATATATTTTTTTAATTTATTCTTAACTTTATCCTTGATTTTATCCTAATCTAATAAAACAACACCCCACCATACCCAAGACTAGTAAGGAGATATCCTCTAATGAAGATGAAATTTTAATTTCAAAAATATTATCCTCTTCAATCCTCATGGAGGTAGATGAGGTAGTAAAATTCACATTTTCCATATATAAATATATGTATTCATTTATCTCAATATTAATAATATTATCATATAATTCATTGATAATGGACACTTGATCAAAAGTATTGGTTCTCTTTCTAGTACAAGTAAAAGCCATATCCTCAAGCTCATTATTTACACAAAAACATTTCCAATGTTATAATTTTTTTTAAAATTAAGAGTCCTTAACTTATTCCCATTATGATTTATAAATGTCCATTTATGCATTTTCATACTTTAAGACACCCAAACTTGGCACAAGATTTAACTAAATAGACATTTTTATATAACTATGTTTATCTAGATCATCGTTGATAAATGAATGACTCACTAGTGAGTTGTTTATTCTTTCTCTTATTGTCTTCTCAAATTATATGTATGTAATTATTATATATTATTTTATTATATCATTTATATCCCTATTTTAGCTTTGTATATTTGTATCTTTATTTTTGTGTCTTTTTTATAAATATGTACTACCCATAGAGGAGTGTACTATGCAGGTGTCATGTAGTGCAAACCTATCCCATCATAACTTGTGAAAGTATTATAAGTTTATACATATTAAACAATATTTTTTATAATCATTGATATTTTGATTCTGATTATGCATGTGCTAGTGAACCCCTAAATTATAATACAAAGGTTTATATAAATAGATGTTTTACTACAATAAATATTACTTACTCTCAATGTTTAAAATCTATAAAAAAAAATTTATACATATTGACTAATTAATTTTTATATAGATTATAAGGTTATTCATAATAAAAATAGCATATAGTATTCCATCCATGATTGTAAAAACACAACTAGGAGGGATAACTACATCATCTTGAGGTCCACTTGGACTATGTATGCAACACTCAGTTAATCAAGATTTTTTAAGGCCAACTCAGTTGTTATCTTTATTTTACATCCCCCTTTTTAAATTTGATGTCTATTTAATGTATGTGTAGGAATTAGGATTTTAATTTTGTAGGCATTCCACATACCTAGCCAAGATCTATACATATACAATACATGTACATAGAGGTGAACTAATTAAGACTTTTATATCAAGTGTATGGTTAATATTGATAATGGCATAGGAAATGATAACAATGCACTACAACCTTATCCACCACTACATACTTTTTTTATTTGATAGGTGAAACTCGGGTTTTACATGGACCTAAACACCACTATTCAACAAGAAACAATCTGTTTATGTATTGAATTAGCTAGAATATTCTAAGAATTCACTTTCCCTTTTTAAATACTATTATTAATTCACTCTAATCTTTGGCATTAAATTGTATTGTATTATATTGTATATTGTTGTAAATTTATTTTATATAGTTTTATTTATATTCAAATCTCTTGATTGAATTCAAATAGAGTAAATAAAACTCTAATTTGGTTAGTCAAGAACATTATTAATCCTTAGGAATGAGTTAGTGTCTAAAATTTTAGGAAATATTGTTGAAAAACCATGGCATGTTATTCTTCATGGAAATTTACATGAATTTTCATTTAAACATGTAAAATTATATCATAAATTGACCCATGAAGCTAGTATAGTTCTTACTATTTCCTTGGAAAACACCAAAATTTATTTATTTCCAAATTAACCATAATTGTTCAGTAGAAATAACCATGTAAAAGTGTCAAAAAAACAAATGAATACAATTATAAATATTAATATTACGAAAGATGATTTAAAACCATAAAATATATTTTTTTACACACTTATACCAAGCTTTAAGACAAAATCTCTACATAATACAGGAAAAAATGAAAATGAAAAAAATGATGGGCAAAAGTCTTCTCCTCACCATAAACATTACAAATAAAAATACAAATTCATTCATATAAATAAAAACCCAAAAATATATCTTTTGGTGGAGCATTAACCATCTAAAAAATAATTTTTCATTTCAATAAAATAATACCAATTGATTAAAAAATATGTCCCTCCATATAATCAAGGGATCACACAAGACCACTTGGTATTAATGCTAAGACAAACCTTATGAGAAAATATAATATTATAATAAAAAAATAAAATTAACCTCAAGAAATGGAGGGCATTTGATCCATATAACAATATCAAAAAACATAGCATTCATTTCTATGACAAAACTAGTAGAAAGATATTATAAATATTTCATAAAAAATAGTATAAATTTTTATATGAATGTTAATTATTTTTAAGGAGGATTTGAGCTCAATCTAGGAACCCTAATTACCATTTATGAATATATCCTAAAAAAAAAAAAAACTATACCAAACTATTACTTATAATAACACCCTTTAATGTTAGCCAAAATGGTGTTAATATAATAGAGGCTACATCATGAATATCTAACCCCAAGGCATCTAGTATCATACCATTGAAAAATATATTATTAAACCAATAAATTCTTAAATAACTCATAATTCTTCCATAGTGAATAAAAAATAGTTGAACCAACTTGTATAACAAATAAGGATCCAAGCATGAAATCATAGAGGTTTATCGCTTTCCATTTAACTTTACCCTTTAGAAACTCATTAGAAATATTACTTATAAAAATCACTTTCTAAGTCTCATCACCATTGAAATACCTAAGAATGCTTTGATATTTAGATAAATCCCCTAAATTTTTAAATTCTTCAAACAAAAACACAATCCTTTTAGGTTTACAATAAACATTCTAGGAAATAAAATAAATCTTATTAATACCTCTGCCATCATACAAAATGAATACTCTCACCATATTTTGTAACATTTTAGGTTAAGAATCACAAAATAGAAAATAATAATAATAATAATATGTATAATAAAATTGGACAAGACCTTTTGGTAGACTCGAAACCTCCCAATAATAAAAATCAAATGACCATACCATTTGGTAATTTTCTTGTTCATTTTTTCATATAACCATTTCCACATGTCCTTGAAAGAAGGGTTCAAAGAAACATAGATTCCTAACCATATCAAAAACTTATTTTAAACATACAATGACCATGTTTAGAGAAACACACCTCCATTTATTAAAAATAAATAAAGGCCTCTTTTCTAAAAATGATATATAAATTTTATTTGTAAAAACATTATTTATCTCATTTTTTCTTAAATTACCCACTAAGGACCTTCCTGAAAACCTCAATTATCTAGGAGTTATATCAAATCATTAATCCTAAGTCTATATTTTAGATACCTCACATAAATGTTTTTGAACAAATGGACTCGAAAACATATATCCATGGAAACCACTTTACACTTAAAGGTTTATTTGTGCTTTAGAATCTTATTTATTCATGATCAAGTTATGTTTGTCATATGTCCATTTTTTTAACATGTGCATATATCATATTGTATTAATATGTGATTATAGGTCTATTTATAGAAAATGATATAGACATGTGTAGTATTAAATCAATTTTGAAAGTTCAACAAATCCACATAGTACAATGGAGACAATAACAAAGATAACTATACTGCCCCATGATTTTGCAGCCACTAGATGAATGCCATGTGTTTAATTTTTATCTTATTAATATTTATTATCATATATTTTAATAATATAATAGTGGCATGTTTTATATTTATGCACATGTGAATGGACAAATGTAAAATGGAACTAAGGTGAATTTAATATTTCCATTATTCCATAGACTTTAAATTTGATCACTTTAATTCAAGGGTAAATCTATGAGCCCATGATTATGAAGCAATCAATTACTTCCATGTACCTTTATCATAGTGGACACAGTGAATACAAATTCAAAAAATATGTGAACTCTACGTGAACTTATTGGATATGAATTTTACACATGAGTATTAAATATGCAAAGAGGCAAGTACATTTAGAAAAACATATATATAAAGTAAGATAAAAAATCAACTCATCCACATGGTTTAAAAGGTTATTTTAAATATTAAGGATCACTCTATGAAATACATGACTCCATAACTATGACTAAATCATGATATTTCATGTGTTTCACACCTATTATCCATGTTCATGTGAATAAATAATGAAGAGTCATAACTAGTCAAGGATACATTATAGTTAATTCCACATAACATGGACAAATTCAAGGGGAAAAAATAACTATATCACAATATGAAATAAGAGAAAATTTAAAATTCCACAAATCCACATGATTAAAAGTGAAAAATAAATTAAGGGATAATCTATGAGCTATGTGACCTCAATGATACAGGATTGTTCCATGTGGATGATCCACATCCACAGATCTCACCTCAACCATGGAATCAAAATCATAAAATCCATAATGATCACAATTTAAATTTTTATTAATCATGGAAACCCACATCACTTTCATTTATTTCATAATGCCACAAGGGTTATCAAATTGAGTGTCCTTTGAATTTGAATTGAGAACTAATGTTTGATGTAAAATTTAATGTCAAATTAATAATAGTTCATTGGTGATTTCCTTTTGATAACTCCCATTGAAAATATAATAAACCACAAGATTACACACAACATTTAAAAAAATTAGAAATGTAAATAAAATAAATAATTAACATAATCCAACTCTAAATTCTATCCAATTTTCTCTATATTTTTCACAATCAATTATGATGGATTAGATTGCATCAACTTCTTCCTTAGATTCCCCTCAATAATTTAGGTGCACCATTTTTACTGTGATCATCATTAGATGAAAATATTATAATAATATTTTTTTGTGAAGTGGAATAATCCTCAAAAATTTTATGTTGGTGAAATTCCATCTAAATACAAGAGGAATTAAAAGACAATTTGATATCAATTCAAAAGTTGGGGTTACACTAATTAGTGGAAAAACTAAAGGTATTATTATGTAAATATCTATTACTTAATATTTTCAATAAGGTCATATTAAAATAGTATACTATTTCCTCTCAAAACATGAAATTTTAAGTATAATACGTTGTTGGGTGTCCTTTAATATGTATTACAAGTTACTTAAGCCAACACTCCCATACAATCAATTTGTTTCCACACAACAGATGAAATATAATGACCTAATGAAATTTTTGAATGATTATGTAGAGGATACTTATTGTTGGGTCAATAAAAGAGATGAAGATAGATATAATATTTAAAACTTTAGGCAATATGTAAGGGTATGAATGTTATTCATGAATATATTATATAGATCCTCTAGTACATACCATGTGAACAAAATCGAAGTACCTCTATTGGCAATGATAACAAATGATGTGAATAAACCAACCTTAGGGGAAATTAATGCATATAACTTTTAAAAGTAATTACATGGTGTTAAGTAATGGAAGATATTTTATATGATGTAATACTTGATATATTCCAGTTGAACCATGGTGAAATTTAAGCATGCATACTTCCAAAGTTACCAAATTATTATAATTCACCTATACATATGTAATACAAGAAGTTATATTTATAAATATCAATAATACATGTAGGATGTATGTGAATTCTTATATCCCCCATGTATTTTTCCTTTAATGAGAATATAATTCCTATATTATCAAAATAAATAAGGGAATCAATAAAGAAATTTTGAGTTTACTAGTATTATCTCTCATACACATTATTGAGAAGAGAAGTAATTTTAGAGACCCCACTCAAACTCCCATATCATGTACCAAAAAACCAATTCAAGGGGAATCAAAATATCATTTTTTTCCATGGAATGGGAGGTATTTTAAAATATTTTAATCAAAGGTATTACCCTCCCACACCCCTCCAAATGGTAGAATCACTATATATGACATGACCTATCATAAAAATGCTTGTAGTTCATAAGCTCACATTTAATAAATTTAATGAGGATATAATAATAATGTGGGACCCTTAAATTTGGATATATAAACTTATGTAATCTATAATAAGCAAGGTCATCTTAAATTATTTCAATTAAACATACCCCAATTATCAATTCAATCTCAATCATATGGATTATTAAGAGGTAATCGAGAAGCAATAGGATACATGAAAAATCAAGCCTATGCCATCACCACAAGTGTTAAAGGAAATGATTGAAGCACCAAAGTAACTATAGGTAATAGATCCATATTTGATAAGGAAATTATTAAGATAATTTCCTTTAATCACTCTTATAGTGACCATTTTAGTGTCACATGTAATTATGCCTCCCCCTATTACTACTTCTATTGAGTTTTTTTTATTATTTGACTATGTATCTAATTTATAGTTATTTAAGTGTGCATTCACCTTTTATGACCCCTATTTTAATTAATCCAAGCCTTTTTATGCCTTATTTTTACATAATATTTATAGTGATATTAGTGTTCACCTAGACCTAATCAACCTACCTTAGTTTCACCACTAATTTATACTTCACAAACTATTACTGGTATTCATATCATTGGGAATCTACCTAGTCAAATGGTGGAGGCCCTTGAACTTTTTTCCTAGTGGACACCTCATCTTGGTTACTTTCTAATGTTCTCATTTATAAAATATTTATTGACACTTTATTTTCATGGGTTATACATTATACTCCTTTGCCATTTAATTCTACTACTATTATTACACTCATTTCTCAAATTGCCTTAGTGGCCACTTCACCATGTAAAGATAGTTAGGTTTCATCCCATGTTTCTTTTGTTTACCCCATTCCTATGGTGTTTAAAACTATAACACTAGCTAGCTCAAAAAATCTTATGGTTTCCATCACAAAAGTATTAGAGGTAATTATGAACACTCTTCTTATGGTGTTTAAAACTATAGCACTAGCTAGCTCAAAAAATATTATGGTTTTCATCACAAAAGTATTAGAGGTAATTATGAACACTCTAACTCTTACACTCAGAAACATTACCATTTTTCATCATTTCTCACTTCCCCTTCTAATCCATCATAAATTTTCACTTGTTACATTGTGAACATTCCAATTCCATCAACAACCCAGGCCTTTTATACATTATTTATAGCACCCGTAATGGTAATAGAATCCAAGGAATTGGATTCTAAAATTGATTGGATTACAAACATGAAAATTTTGAAGGATAAAAGGTCTAACATGATAATCCAATAATAGCCCAAGGTTAAATTGAAATTTTATAAAGGCATAAGGAAACTAAGAGTGACCGTCAGGAATATTACTCAAGATGGTGTTCCCACTATGTGTAAAGTTGATGAAAATTTATTATCCTTGACCAAGAAGAGAAAGAGATAGAGAAAATATACAATAAATTTCATAAGGCAATCAAGTAGTGATTATGAATACAATAAATACCTAAATTCAACTATTAAATATAATTATATGATGGTTGAACAAGTTGTGGGTTAAAAATATAGAAACCAAATAAAAACTTAATTGTCTTGACAATATTAAGAAGATATAGAGGTCGCATTATATTTTATCTTCCTATCTTTGATATAAATATATAATTCCAAGTTAAAAAGTGACCAATTACAACATTTTGTGAAGAATAATTTATTGAGAATCACTAGATTTGAAAATAAATTGAAAATCATTGCAACTGTGGTGCAGTGAGACTTTCTTTCAAATACCAAGGTTATGGATATGTTTGTTATCAGCTATGTGAAGCTTTATCTCTCATACCATAACATCAATGGGAGATTATTCATATAAACTCATATCAATTATGTCATAATTTATTACTTTCTCTAAATTAATTATATATTTATTTTTGTAATCCTATATATCATAGTTATATCATGCATATGGAACCTTATTGATTGCATAAGAATTCAGAGTGGTTCTTAACAAATTTATAATTATTTTCAAAGAAGAAGTGGCCATATAAAATAGAAAGACAAATACAAAAATTATATTTTTTTCATGTTTTTTGAAGAGGATAGAGAAGTATAATGTAGGAAGAGAGTATTTCATAGTTCCTCTTATTATCCATGAAGGGCCGGTCACTAAACAAGATCTTCATTTTAAGAAGCCTATTATTGATATGCCAAGAATATAATATGACTATAAATTATGCATGAAATTTTAGAAATTTAATAAAATAATTGGTTGATACTTCAAAGGGATTTGTGGATATTTTGGAATTTAATTTAAATTGATAAGTCTAATTAGAAATTGGAATTTGAATTTAGTTGTTTATATTAAATCTTGGAAAGCTTGTTTTAAATCTTTAGTTTTATATTTTTTCACCTTTTAGGATAAAAATAAAATTTGTAATCCTTTTTTAATAAGCATTATTGAATGAAAATAATTTTTTTAACATATGGAAATTACCCATATTTTTTATAAAGACATTATATTATGACTTCATTTAATTAGAAAGACTTTGGGAAACAATTGGAAAGCTTAATAATTAATTATGGATATTCTATAACTTATTTATTTCCTAATTTATCAATTCAAATTAATGTTTTAATGTTCTTATCTTTGAGTGGTCACTACATGAGATTAATTTTCCTTGTTATGAAGTTGGTTAAATTGAGCAATTACTAGTTTAACCATTTCTATAGCTAAACTCTTATTCTATCAATTTTTTTTTTGGATGAATATGTTGTTGTAATTATCTATAGTTAATTATCTTATTAAGTGATGTTGATTAAATATAATAATTATTTATTTATTTCTTAGACTTTTTATTTTTTTAATTTCAATTTTGAGTTCATGTTGAATTTGATGAATATTGGTTAATTTATAATAGATCATAAAAAGTGTTTTCTTTGGCAAAAGAGTATCTCAATGCAAACCTAAAACTTCATTTCTACCCTACCCTTTCTCCTATTTTGATTTTTTTTATTAGATTAAATATTTTAAAATAACATCATTGTGAATATACATATTTAGGTTAGTTTTTAAAGTTTTTTATGTTGAGATAATTTGAACATAGGGAGGATTTTCTTGGTAAAGTCACATCCACTTTGAAAATTAATTTTATTCCACTTATTTTTTTAATTATAAAACTACACACCTATAAATAACATATTGGATAACATATTTGATCTTAAAATGAGAGGGATTATACCATTACCTCTTGGGTGGGATCACAAACATGCATAAACATGTAGTTGGTGCTAAAATTAGGGGCATATTTGATCATTTCATTTGTGATTAATAGTCACATAAATATTAAATTTTTATGTGGTATTTATTTTTAAAAAATCATAAGTTTCTTCTATTGTGCATCATCATCTTATAATTATATGCCCAAAATTCACATCAATAAAAATCCTAAGATAAAATCCAACTTTACCATTAAAAAAAATCTAACAGAATAATTTTCTTAACCAATCTAGATTTCCCACCATGTTTCACTTGATCCACATCCTAATCTAGTCTATTAATACTTCATCTTTTGGAGGCACATAGAAGACCTAAGTCTAAAAAATTTAAACCAATAATATATAAGACTTAGTTGAGTTCACCAACTATTCCTAATTTCCACCCATTTTCACCTATGAATTAGTTATGTGGAACAAAAATAAATGTCCCAAAGATGTCCATGAGTTACCTATAAATACTCAGATATATCTCCCTCATTTCATGCATGATTGGACTCAAACTATAGAATAAAATATTACATATTTTAAGGCCTATTTGAGACTCTTAAATGTTAATCATGAGGATGTTTCATTTATTGTATTCATGTTCACATTATGGGATGGTGGATATGACTAATTCTTATATCTATTAGAAAACTCCATTCATAACTTGAATTTATTTAAACACACTTATGTAACACAATTAGCCAAGTTAATAATCCTAGTATCTTATACCAGTATTTCACAAGTTTTAAAAGAGAAATTAATGATACAATTAAAACATTTAATTCTATATTTTAAAATATGTAAAAGTGGGTCACACCCATGTATATACATATTTTACCTTTGGCTCATTAAATTTATAAAAATTATCTTGACCCCATGACTACAATATTCATGATGAGATAAATAATAATAATTTATATGCATGTAGCCTATGTTGAATCTTTCAACACTAATAAGAAATTAAATCCATAGGGACCATCCTTAATACCATTCTAAATGTCAACTATAATGTCCCTAAGATGAATCAAATACTATTCATGAATAAATATCACTTGATGCATGCCACTTTAAACTAATAATTAAGTTTTCTTAATGACCAACCCTTTAAGACACCCAAAAATTAGAGTTTATCCCTAGTCCTAACTTTTAATAGTGATAATATTTTGCCTCAAAATTCAACAAAAAATGAGTTGGATGACATTCAATGCATGGTATACAATCTCAAAAATGATATTATCAGTCTTTAAATCAATTTGGCAATAGTAATGGAGAAAATACTACCATATATTACACATATAAAAGGTATAATCACCTATAAAAATGTTTTAATAATCTTGATTCATCCCTAAATAGGCTACCTAAGATTAATATATGTGAATTATATTTTCATAACTAGTGTAGGGATCATATAATTTCCAAACACATATAACTAGAGTATATTGAGTTTTAAAATGATTTTTACATATTATAAAAGGAAATGGAATAATATGAGGTTTTACCAAAAAAAATAGAACAAAATCATAAATTCTAGTACTCTTAGAAAATATGGTACACCTAACACAACCATGATGTTAGAGACATTCAATTTTCCTATCCAAGAGGATAATGAACTAGAGGAAAACATTAAAGAAGTGAATGTTTTTTAGTAGTATTAGACAAATAACTATTCACTATGAATAAAAGTGTAACAAAAACTATCCACTTACCACTCCCATGCCTCCTAATAATAGAGACATTCATAATTCCAGAGCAAACAATGATCCTCCTCTACCAAAAGGAAATGACCAACATTCCTCAACTGACTCACACATAACCCTTAGTAAATGTGGTTATAAAATATTGAAATATATGAATAAAATTAAACATAATACCACACTTCATGATCTAGCCCAAATTACAAATCACTTATATTTACTTTTGAAACCATTGATTGAAAAATAATTCTCAAATAAACATAAAACAATGTATAGAAATGTGGTGATTCATAAAACCAAGCGTGAATTTCCCCCATTTTTATTTATAGTTAGAATTTTTGGGAAGAATGTACACAACATTGATTAATTATTGATCTTTAACCAATGTCATGCTTATTGAAATTTTTGAGAATTCACGTTTGAATCTATTTACTTTTTACAGATAGTTTTCCAATTAGATAAATCAAAATTCAAAATGATTGAGGATCTTTTAATAGTGACTATAAACGTATTTTATAGGACCTTTAGATAAATATAATGCATGGGTTTTTAATAAAGAGATAATAAAATGCATAAGATTTGATTTGAGAAAAAATAAATATGATAATATTGCAAAATATTGCAAAATATTAGATTCAATCCACCACATACTTCATGTTAATAGCTCATAAATCAAGAAGTACAAGGAGAGTAAATGTGTAACTCCCTCATGAAGAGCCAAAAAGATCCTAGAATAGGCATGTAACTCTCATACCTAGAATAACCAATCAAATAGTAACATACACTAAATAATGATGATGGAGAAGAGTAAATCCTTATGTCTACATAAATATAATCAAACTAACTCCACAAGTTTATGAATAGTCCATGTGTGTAGGAATAATCCAAATAACAAAATAAAATGAAAATAAATATCCTACACTAACACCTCCCTGATGAAATCATAGCTCAGGTGGGTAGAATTAATGGGTCCTAGAAATAAAGCTAATTGAGGTACCCATGTATAAAGAAACTCTTACAAAGTGGATAAAAGGAGAAAACTTGTAAGAAAAAAATCCCCTCTAAAAAGAGATAAAATAAGAAGAGTGGGATAAAAATATCTAATAGAAGATACAACTAATTGTAGCCACCTTATATCCTACAAAGGATAACTTTGGAGTGACTATGGATTAGAAGTAGATTTCATGAAGAGTGGATCACCTTATAATAGTGAATGAGTTTGTTAAGTGTCTGATGGATCTCAAACCAAGGTGTGGTTCATATACAATGAATTATGATCCTCATGCATAGTATATGGGCCAAATATTCCATGAAATGATGATGCAATATAAGTAGAGGTGAATAAGGAATGTAGAATGCCCTATAATTATGTACTAGACTATCTGATTCTGATGAGTCCTAGAATAATGTACCTTCTCTTTTCAATATTTGAAGTGGATAAAAATTAGGTAGATCAATAAATAACTCTTGAATATATAAGGTGACAAGGATTTTTTGGAGGTGTGTCCCAATTACTATTATATTCATATGTGCTAGGAGTCTTCATAATTTATCTATGTGCTTAGGTGCAAAAATATAATAAATTCTAGGTGAGTCAGATGAAGAAGAATCTAAAGGAGAGAGGGAAAAAGTGTGAGAAGGTATATAGTCTAGCTTGATGATAAAATATTATTATTTCCATTATAGTATTATTTTTCAACTCTCTAACATACACTAAATTATGAGTGAACTCAACTCGCATTCCCAAACCAAGGTGAGTAATATAGTAGACTGATAAGAAATAAATTTAAAGTGAGGGAATACTTAGAACATTTATTATATATCTAGGGATATGATATATTATTTTTTATGGGTTGATGGAGATCCTTCCATGTGGCACACATCCCCTTAATTAGTTATGTGGGTCCAATATATTAGTATAATGGAGTAACTTATGGAATTAGTGTATTGGGTAATGGTTAGCCTACATTGGTATTAGGAGATTAGCCATCCATTGTTAGTTAGATATAGGTATATTGAAATGATATGAATATAATTTTAAATGAGTGAAGTAAGCATTGAGTCTTTTATTTTAAGAGGATATTGGAGGTTGTCCCTTCGAAGAGAAATTGTGGAGTTATTCATTCCTAAAGGAGTATTGTATGGTGTTACCCTACCTTAAGGGTATTTTATTTTTGCATATAATAAATAGTTGGGCATCTTGGCCTACCAATACCTATTATGTTGAGTTTATCTACATTATATTATATATTATTTCTAAATATTATAAGTGTGGATCATACCAAGTGGTATCATAGCTTCAATTTAGGTAATTTATGTGGAGTGAAACCCTAATTTTTTGGAATCATCAATATATTTAAATAAGTTAAAAAACTTTCACAATTTTCTTAATATATATGAGGAATATGTTAACGAAATGTCAATAGAGAATTTGAGCCTTTATGATCAATTTTGAGGGATTTATTGATATTTTAGGGTTTGTACTCATTTCATCATATCTTCAAAAATATAACAAATTTTTATACTACATTTTTAATGATATTGTATCATAATAAAGTAAAGCTATAGACAAAATTTTAGATTTTTTTCAAGCATTTGGAGTGAGTTATTGATATTTTATTTTTTTAATATATTCACTCTATAAGCCAAAATTTATGGAATGTTTTCACAAAATGTTTATTGATGCTCCAATATCATAAGTAGAAGTTAAAATAAAAATTTGGGATTATTATCATCAATTTTGAATGATTTTTTGACATTTTAGGGTATTTCATTAACCCTAATTATTTTTTTGGATCATAACATTGCGAGTATTTTTAAGGGAGGATGGTATTGATGCTATAGAATGGTGGCTCATTTTTAAGGAAAAATAATACTCAAATAATTTTGTGTAAAACATGCTTGTCTTTCTATTCATCTGGGCTTGCACAACATTGTTTTAAACATTTGAGCTTCACATAAAGGTATTCTTCATGGGAAGAAATGGAACAGGTCTTCTTAGATCAATGGCATATAAAAGAAAAAGAGGTTGAATAAGAGGAAGAAAAAAATGACGGTGATGAAGAAAAGAATTGAGATGATGAATAAAAAAATGAGTGGAAGAAACTAATGACAGTGAGGAATAACATGCAAGTGATGATGAAGAAGAAGAAATTGAGCATAATGATAATGAGGAGAGTACAAATGATGCAAAAGGAGAGGTAGATGATATCAAAGAAGAAAAATAAGAATTTTTTGATGATAAGGGTTCAAATAAATTTTATCCAAATAAATCATAATCAATTTTTAAATTTCATGGATGCATTCAAAAGAAGAAGTTTTCTATGTCCATAAACCCCAATAGCAATTATAACTTCATCAACATGAATGTGGCCAAACATCTACATGTTCAAGTAAAGAATATCAAGGATGTTCAAGTAGATGGTAATAATATTATAGTGTTTGAATAGTTAAATATCATTATGGAAAAATATGTTATACATTCATATTTTTATGCTTTGGATATGGATAATGTGGATATTGTTCTTGGATACCCATGGTTAGAGACTTTGGGATCAATCAATATTAATGTTCAAAAGAAGTTCATGAAGTTGTGGTATAGGAAAAATAAGGTCACTTTATAATATATCATAGTTGGAAAGGCACAAAGAAAAATTAAGGTAGATCATGAAGATGAGATTAAAGTAGGTGAATAAGAGCATGTGAAAGATTTAGATAAAGACATAGATGAAGAAACAATATAAGCAAAGAAAAATACTTCATCTACTCAAGAGACAAAGGAACCACTAAAGAAAAAGGTAAAAGAGGTATAAGAAAAGGTTGAGAAGGTCAAAGAATCAAAAATTTTGAGGTATATAGACACTCACATCATCATGAGAGGAAACAATCATGGGGCCATGTGAGGGAATGCCATAACAATAGACACTTTGGATATATATGAAATTAGAGTTTCAATAAATATGGCTATGCATAGAAGCCAAAGAAGGACTACTATGGTCAAGTATGGAATCAGCATATTAAAGCATCCTATGTAACATGGAATCAATGTGTAAATCACTATAATTATGCATGGAAAAATAACTACTATGGTCATGAATGAAATCATAGTAGTGCAATGGAATATGGTACATGGAATCAAATGAGGAATAATTATTCATGGACACCAAGACAATATAGCTATGATCATGAATGGAATTAGTGTAGCACATTAGTATTTGAAACCAAGGTTGGAAAGCCATCACCTATAAGGATCACATATAGGTGGTTGGATGATTGATCTTGGCGAAAATTGTGTAATGATTTGAAGCACATTCATTATTTAGTTTCTTCCTATGTTTTGGGGATGAAACATGTCAAGGAGGAAAAGAATGCTATGTACCTATGGATATGATATATTAATGTATATGTTTTTATGGAGATGCCAACATGTGGCACACATCCTCTTAGTTAGTTATATGGGTCTAATATATTAGGATAATGGAGTGACTTGCAGAATTAGTGTATTAGGTAATGGTCAGCCTACATTGGGATTAGGAGGTTACCCATCCATTTTTAGTTAGATATAGGTCTATATAAAGGATATTATTATCATTATAAATGATATTGTAGGTTGTCCCCTCTAAGAGACATTGTGGAGTTATTCCTTCCTAAAGGAGTATTGTATGGTGTTTCCCTACCTCAAGGGTATTCTATTTTTACATATATTAAATATTTGGGCATCTTGTCCTACCAATACCTATTGTGTTGAGTTGATCTACATTGTATTGTATATTCTTTCCAAATATTATAAGTGTGGATCTTACCAAGTGTTATCAAAGCTTTGATTTGGGTAATTTGTGTGGAGCAAAACCCTAGCTTTTTGGAATCATCAATATTTTTAAATAAGTTACAATTTTTTGCATAATTTTTTTAATTCATATGAATAATATTTTAATTAAATATCATTAAAAAAATCAATCCTTTATGATCAATTTTGATGGATTTATTGATATTTTAGGGTTTGTACTCATTTCATCATATCTTCCAAAATATAAGGAATTTTTATACTACATTTTTACTGATGTTGTATCATAATAAATTAAAGGTATAGATAAAATTTTATATTTTTTTTGAATATTTTGGAGTGAGTTATTGAGATTTTATATTTTTTAATATATTCACTCTATAGGCTAAAATTTATGGAATTTTTTCACAAAATATTTATTGATGTTCTATTATCATAAGGGAAAGCTACAATAAAAAATTTGGGACTGTTGCAATCAATTTTAAATGATTTATCGACCCTAAACCCTAATAGTAAGTATAACTTAATTAACATGAATGTGGTCAAGAATCTACATGTTCAAGAAAATAATATCATTGATGTTTAAGTATATGGTAAGAATATTCTTATTTTTTAAGATTTGAAGCTCATTATGGAAAAATATGTTTTACATTCATATTTTTATGCTTTGGATATGGATAATATGGATATGGTTATTGGATATCCATGGTTAGAGACTTTGGGAACAATCAATATTAATGTTCAAAAGAAGTTCATGAATTTTTGGTATAGGAAAAATAAGGTCACTTTACAAGATATCATAGTTAAAAAGGCACAAAGAACAATTAAGGTAGATCATGAAGATGAGATTAAAGTAGGTGAAGAATAGCATGTGAAATATTTAGGTTAATACATAGATAAATAAATAATACAAGCAAAGAAAAACACTTCATCTACTCAAGAGACAAAGGAACCACCAAATCAAAAGGTGGAAGAGGTAGATAAAAGGTTGATAAGGTCAAAGTATTAAAAAAATGTTGAGGTATATAGACACCCACATCATCATGAGAGGGTATGTCATAACAATATTCACTTTGGCTATATAATAAATAAGAGTTCCAATAACTATAGCTATGTATAGAAGCCAAAGAAGGACTACTATGGTCAAGTATGGAATCAGTGTAGCAAAACATCCTGTACAACATGGAATCAATGTGGAAATCACTATGATTATGTATGGAATAATAACTAATATGGTCATGATTGGAATCAGAGAAGCACAATGAAATATGGTACATGGAATCAAAGGAAGAATAATAATTCATGGATACCAAGGTGATATAGTTATGACCATTAATGGAATTAGTGTAACACATTGGAATTTGGAAATAGGGTTGGAAATCTATCACCTACCAGGATCATATATGGGTGGTTGGATGATCGATTTTGGAGATAAGTGTGTAATGATTTGAAGCACACTCATTATTTATTTTCTTCCTATGTTTCAGGGATGAAACATGTCAAGGAGGGAAGAAATGTTATATACCTAGGGATATGATATATTAATGTATATGGGTTGGTGGAGATGTCAATATGTGGTACACATCCTCTTATTTAGTTGTATAGGTCTAATATATTAGGATAATGGAGTAACTTATAGAATTAGTGTATTAGGTAATGGTCAACCTACATTAGGATTAAGAGGTTATCCATCCTTTTTTAGTTAGATATAGGTCTATATAAAGGAGATGATTATCATTATAAAGGATAGTGTAGGTTGTCCTTTCTAAGAGATATTTTAGAGTTATTCCTTCCTAAAGGATTATTATATGGTGTTTCCATACCTTAAGGGTATTCCATTTCTACATATATCAAATATTTGGGCATCTTAGCCTACCAATATCTATTGTGTTGAGTTGATCTACATTATATTCTATATTATTTCCAAATATTATTAGTCTGTATCATAAAAACATTATTAAATGTTCCACAACTTGCTTCAATAACCCCTCTCCTAAAAATCTATGTATAAGTGTCATCACCTAGGTGAATAGTGGGCATGTCACATGTTTCTAAGAAAGTGAACTCTATCTGTGAAGAAACCATGTGATGTCATGCACCAGATTTAATAACCCATGTAGGATTTTGAGGTAAAACTAAAACTAGGGCCCTACCTTTTACGTTCTCCTTACCATATTCTTTTTCCTTTTATTTTCCATTTCCATTTACCTTATAGGATTATAGGGTTAATGAAGTTGGGTTGATAGACTTGGGAAAACCTATATTGTTCTTATCAAGAAGGTTGGTTAGGTGGTCATGTTATCAATCTAAAGAGCATCCTATTTGAAGAAATGCAAGTAAACCTTATCTTCAGATAATACAATGGTATCCTCTCAGAGTGTGGGTGACTCTAAAGTGAGAATAACCTCTAAATACGGCTGGTTCCCTTGGATTTATCACCTAAACTAATCTCTTACTTAGAAAAGGGGAAGAAATTGACAATTATTCATGAAAAATGTAAATAAGGTGATGAACCAATGTTTTGGACCCTTATAATTTCACATGACACACTATCAGAAACCTTTAAACCTAAAAATATCACTTCACTCACTCTTTGATCAGTTTTCACATAACTATTTCACAAAAAGGCATAAACTAGTTATCAATCTAGCATGAGAGGGAAGATTTCATGTCTTTTCCACTTCCAAACCAATAAAAAAACTATATATGGCACTTATAATGAACTATGAGAGATAAAAAAACACTTCATTAAGGTGAGAAAACTCAAACATGGATAAAGGAAATCAAACATTCATTTAACCAAATCAATGAATTCATAGAACATACTTTAATTTAGCTTGAAAAATAAAGGAATTTAGTCTTTTATTACATTAAATAGGTGAATTTTTTTTTTTAATCCTTTAGTCACAATAAAAAAAAATATATTCCCCTTACATCCTAGAAAAAATGAAATGTATAGCTAAGAAATGCTTGGAGACAAAGCAGTCCCAAAGTACAGAACTTCAAACTTAGTCAAAGGTTCCTCCAAAAGTGATACCTAGCCTTTTATATGATCTCAAAATTTCTTCCTATATAGGGTTTCATGTAATATAATTTTTAAAATGTTTATAGGGCTTAGGAGACTTGTCATGATGTTTGTTCAAGCTTAGAGCACTTGGAAAGTGCCTAGATTTTTGCACCAACTCCTAGATTTTAGCCTTTTTGTCTTCTTTGATGAATGAGTCTCCTTCCATGGTTTTAGGCATTTAAGTACATTAAAGTATTAATTTTAAACATTATTTAGGATATTAATGATTATTGAAAACTTTTCATGAGTTTTTTATAAGACTTCTTCAACTCCTTTTGACTTTATCTTTTTATGAGGCATTGGAAGGAGATAGAGTCCTATTTGATCTTGTTAGAGAAATTTTCTACTAAAAAACCCTTCCATTACTTATTCAAGGATTTAAAATGGTGTAAAATTTCATTTAATAACTTCATAAGACCCTATGAAGAGTCATATGCTTTGATTTTGTCTTCAAACTCCTTAATCCCTCACTTTGCACTAATTATTTAGGTAATCCCATACCTATTACAAGTTGATTCAATGCATCAAATAAATTGGCAAAACCTGGAATAACACCAAAACTATGCATTTTCAATAAATTCCTTGTAGACTTTTTTCTTGCAAAGTTCCTTGCCTAGGAGAATTTGAAAGTTAAAATTGGAATATGATTATTTTTACAAGTACTATTTATCCTCTTACAAATCCATAAAAATTTGGTTAGAAAAATCTAAGTTAATGTGTGCTTGTTTGCCCATTCTCTTTGCCAAATTAGGCCTAATTATCCCTTCTAGGCCTAGAATGTGAGATCTTGCTTCTGGGAGCTCACTCATGAGTGAAACCTTGAAAAATAGTTTGATTAAATTTCCCATGGTGCCACCATTATCCATGTCAAATTCAATGGTCTAAATTAACCTAGAGGTACTATAACCATGAATTGGCCTTTGGAAGCCTTGCCTTTTTGAGGCATTTTCTGACTAGCCCAAAAGAATTGAATGGTTTGGACACATATAGATGATTTATTATAAATTTTTTTAGTTTTATCAGGTATAAAAAGTCCCAATATATCCTCCCATGTGACCAACATCCTTCTACATGCTCAAGAAGCCTCGTTTTAGCTTAAAAAGTATAGTTTTTGTATAATTTTGTACAAGTGAAGGTACAAAAAACTTACATGTAGAGGATAATATGAGAGTATAATAAAAACTTTGGTAGTTTTTAGGATGAAACTATATGATTGATGGGTTTTTTAACTCAATCTTTGCAAACCGGTTCAAAATGGGATTTTAAGAGGGTTTTTGGTAGTTTCTACCCTTAAGAATGATTCAAAAAAATGTGACTTCAAAACCATGAATAAATTCCATAAATTTTAATTTCAATACCCCATATAACATACCCTAACTCTCTGAGGTCCCATTATAAACCTTTGTGCTAGTGTGACCATTCAAACTTGCCCTCTTAAGTTGATTCTTATATTTTGTGCACCCTGTCTTGAGATTGGGTCCAAAAATGGATTCTTCATCAATATTTTTGAAAAATAATAGATTTAACACATATAATATATCCCAATTAACATTTTTAAATAATTTTTAATGTTCATTATACCTTGGAAGTGTAAATGACCCCCTTTTGGGTAATAACCCTAGTTTAGGCTAATGGGGCTTGACTACAAATGGTCATTCACCACCACTTCTGAGCTATATATCAAAATTATTCAGATTAATTAATGATATTTCACACTCAATACACCTTAATATAACATATCCATGTGTCCCAAATTTTTCCCAAGATAAATAACACTCCTTTTGGTCAATTTTTCACCATTGTTTGCCTTCATGCATGCTTGAAAGTGGCTTACCTCTGAGACAAAATAGAGTATATCTTCCATATTTTATCATGAAAAAAATTATATTTGGGTTTTCCTTGTGTAAATATTACCATCTTTACAAAATTTTAGGTCAAAATGACCTTTCTAGGACCTCCAAACCTCAAAAACCCCAAGGCAAACTTTTAGACTATTGACTATGTGTAGGGTCTACAAACTTGATTAAAATTATCATTTGAAAACCTTACCTTTCCTTATTTACATCATGATTATCATGAGTTATATTTTTAATCATAATTATGGAGATATGTAAATCATATTTTTTCTCTAAATCTCTACCAAACCTCACATTTAGCATGGTTTTCTCTTGACATAGCCTAGTCAATAGTCAATATGATTATATTTCATTACTTGGAAAGTGACCTTTGTAGGTATATACTTCATTTTATTTACCTTAAAAATAAATAATACCTTATAAGTTCATTAAACTTACCCTCACATTAATTTTTACTTATTTCATTATGTTATATTATTCCATATTCATCATAGCCAACTTGACATAATGTTACACAGTCCAGCTGTAGGTACTCTTGATCTGATCCTTAGCCCTAAAATAGGAATAAATAGACCCTTTTTAAAAATATTATTTATGATGATACTTTGGTTATTTCCATATTTAATTCAAGTTCATGGTGATATCAACTTTGTTTACTACAACCTTCTATATTTTGTCCCTTGATATGATGATAGTAAGTTTAGATGAGATTGTTATAGGTGTACCTTTTTCAATCTTAGAGACTATTGTATGTAATTATAAAGGAATTTGATTCTTTTTGTACCACTTTTTTTAGTTATTAAATCAACCATAAGTTATTAATTTTAAAACTTGACCATTGACATCATGGACCATTCATTATAAAACCAATTATCAACCTTGGAAGGATGATTGTGTCCCTTAGCAACTATAGTTTTCTACTTTTGGTAGCACTATAACATTAAATGATAATACCCTAATTTTATCAATTTTATCATTTATATTGAATACCCATATAACCTTTAATTATCATGAACTCCTACTATCTCACCATCATCTACAATAAAATTTTAAAACTATTTTTCTTGGAAAACCTTGGATTGACTACAGGCTTTGTACAAATCATGGCAGTAGGTCATGATTTTTCATCTAAATATTTTTTTTAAACCATTATTTTCATTAAAACATTAAAATAATTTTTATATCCATCAATTAGGTGTTTAATATATTTCTAGGAGGTAGTGAATACCATTAGATAGGCTTAAACCTCAAAACTTCATCAATATTGACTATAGCCTTTTGAATTTGTTTTGATCCTAGGCATGTGATAGAGTGACTTGAGGAATAATGGGACAATGAGACATATAACAAACTTTTCATTATTTTGAGATCTTTCACTATCCATCTATTTATTATGAGAACCCCTTGGATTCCTTTATAACATTCCAACTATCAAGAATCGCTTGACTTCTTCTCACTATATAGACTAATACAGTCCACATGTGCCATTTACAATGAATACTTACTTGGCTTATTATGGTGCTCAAATATCATTAGTGTCTTCCTTAGAATCCATCACAGTCATCTTCTCTCCCTAATTTATCCTTGGAATATCTCACAGACACCTAGTTGGTTGTAGGTCTTGATGGGTTCTTTGATTAGATCAATTCCCAAATGATTTAATCTATCATAGTTTCATTCATTTTTAAGGTTCTAAGATATATGGTGGGGTTCATTGTCATGGTTATGGAATAAAAAATAGGATGGGAGAGTGAAGGATTATGGTAATGGAGTGATAAGGGAAAGTAATCACCATAACAAGGGAATAACATATAATAAATGGTAGATATGGTAGTGTAAAAGGTAGAGGTATGAATATGGCTTAAAAGGGATCATATGATCCTTACTAGGACCAAATAAAACTTGGAAATGAGACCTCATATGAAAATATGAGGTCATCAATATATCATTTGAACCATTGGACATCATGACATTTCCCCAACAACACATTATATCAACTTATTTAAGTTCAATTGGAAACACATCATGTTACATGAAAATGATCACTTTCAGGACCTATTGATCATTTAAATCACAAATTAATGTTTAACTCACTCTTTTAATCCACACTTGGCCTTTGGAAGGATAATTAACAACATCTCTTACCTCTAAAACTCTACCTTAGGGTTTATTAACACTAAACCCTCATATCATTACCCTACCATGTCTAGAGTTTATTCATCAATTCTTTGCTCAAACTAATCTATAAAAAAGTACCCACAAGAATCTTATGACCTTGAAGTCATCTCCAAATACTTGAGTTTAACCTACATGAGTGTCTAAGAAAAGCACTAAACTCACCAAGATACCTTTGTATGCCATTATCAAAAAATTTAAACTTAATCAAACTTTATGATGAGGGCTAGCACAAAACACACATGTAGAATCATATTCAATGCACATAATAGAGTTATAATGAGTTCCCAATATGATTCAACACTCAGAACACAAATTGGACCACTTTAGACATGTTCTTAATCTATTTTAATCTACTCAAGTTCACTGTGAAGAAACATAGAATAAAAATGTTGAATTTGACATGAATTTATTGCACTTGTATGGTCTTCAAAAACACCAAACCACTTTGGGGATGACCTTCATAAAGTGTACTACAACTTTTATCTTTTCATCAAGTTGATTTGACCACTAGAATGACTTATACAAGCCAAAAAATCATCTCAAGTACTCTACTATGCATGCATAGTCATTTTAGATTTCCCTCCAATGGTTATATTTTTTGAATCCTAATGGCTATTTCCTATAGCTTTAATTTAAAGTCCTCTAGCACATCCCACACTATTAGATCATCTTAAAAGGATTATAACTTGAGACAAGAGACATACCAAGACACCAAACTTATAGGAGATGTTCATGGCACAAAATACATCATATTCATGTGATCCTTTAACTCTGGTTGACTTACCAAGTACCCTTATTAAATGCATAACCAAACTAACTTGTTCATACCTACATGACATGCCATGATAGTTTGGTTCCTCTAGGCTTATGCTAGTCATCTTTATCTCTCCAAAAGGACACTAACAGGCATTATAACTCCACCAAGACATATATGAGCCTCAAAAATAGCTTTATTACCTTATAAAACTTGCAAACTTGCCTTGTACACTCTAAAACATCAATCTAATGACCTTCTTTCATGCACTATGTATGATGACCAAGCTTGACATCAATGACAATTTGATATTCTAAGACATTAGAAAAATAATCACTACTACCAAGACCTTGTTCACACTTATACACCAAAGGTAATCCCTATACCTTGATTCAAAATTCTCAAAGGTACTTCCACTTCTATATCAAAGCTCTGCCTATGAACAAATAATAGTCATCTTCTCCAAAATCAAGGCCATTTGATGGAAATACAATGCATAAGAGTAATAATTAGACTATCATGTTGATATCCTAATATCAATGACATTTTTACATTACCTTTAAATCATGAATCGTTGAAAACAATCTCAACAAATGGATTTGTACCTTATGAAGAGACACACTCATCTTAAACCCTCTCGAAGGAGACACACTCAGAATGGAGCCTTGTGAACTCTTAATTTAATAAAACAAGTATATCATGACTTATATCATCCATTTAAAACCTATGAATATGAAAACATCTGATGAAAAACTCATATTTTACCTCAAAACTGACCCAAGAGGCCACTCAAAAGAATAGAGAAGGAAATATGATTTTATTCTATAAATGCCTTATTAGAAGTAGTTATCAAATGAGACAAATATTAAAATGAGACTCTTGACCATTTAAATCATCCCTCAAAACTTTTACTCTCTATTGTTTATTGATATTAAGGAATAGGTCCAAAAATAGACCCCTCTCTGATGCATAAGCTATAGTGACCTACTGTCACTCTTAGTGATTGTTCATAAATATTAAGTCAAAAATATATTAAAAAATTACATTAATTTAAATATTAATCATACCCCTAAAAATCACCAAATATTTATATCCTAACTATCTCTATTCTCCATGTACCGAGCATTTGAAAATTGCCCTTCTAAGCATGCAAAGAAGGTCAATATTGGAGAAAAGTTGTTTTTGAAATTTTATCACCCAAAAATTCCTCCAAACCATTAATATTACCATTTAAGGACCCAATGTGGTCTCTATGATTATTTTATCACAAAAATTCTTTGTAAACCAAAAAGAATGCCTAAAAAAGGCATGTTTTTGCACTAAAAAGGCTATTTTTACCAAGGATATCTGATTGAAATGTTTTTAAATAAATTAATGAGTATTTAACATATATTATAATTTTAATAAATTTTTAGCAAAGATTATTCTTGATCATATACCATCAAAACCTTCTCTAGAAGACATAAAATGGTTAGATTTACATAGAAATAAGTCATGAAGTTAGTCCAGAATGTGATCAACCTAATTATATGTATTTTAGGAATATAATGATATTAAAACATGATATTACACTCATAAAAAAACTATATACTCTTCTCACCACTAAAAATGGCTTAGAAAGGCCTAAAATGATGAGACAAGCACAAGACAAATGAATGACAAGACCTTAAATCACATAAACAACCTTAAGACCTATTAATCATGTATTATAATGATATTTTTAAGGAATTTTGAAGACCAAATTACTGAATCACAAGGTCAAATAGCATGATATGTAATTTTTTGAATGGTAGGGGTGATAATTTGACTTATGAGGTCAAAATTGTCAACATTTTGGTGACTCAATTGGGAAGCATGCCTACTATGCTTGAGAAATAGACCATATACATGAATTTTGGACTCATAAAAAAATGAAAAATATGATCCATGACTATAATTACATATCCTAACTTGAAAAAAGATAACTTCTTCCTCCAAAAAAAGAAATAAAACACACAAAATAGGGAAACTCACTAAATAAAGAAATTGTGCAAACAAAGCACTTATTTAGGACAAAACACAAACTAATGTGCTAGGATAGAACTTGGAGGAGAAAAATAAATAATTATGTATAAGGAACTTAGCTCTTCAATAGCAATGTTTCAGATGTATCCCATTAACTGAGATTGGAAGCTCCTCACCATCCATCTTTGTAAGTTGGAAGGCATTGTTGGATTTGTAGTTGGAGATTGTGTATGTACCACTCCAAAGGGAGTCAAAATTTATATGCCTTCCTATTTTATCTCTATCCTCATCCCACTTGAGAACCACATTTCTTATTTGAAACTTTATGAAGAAGATCCTTTGTTAAAGGCTTTCTTCACTTATGTTTGGTGAATTTCCATGGCTACCATGGACTAATTTATAACCTCTTCTAGCTCCATAAGCTCAACATACCTAAACTCCATTGGTTCATTCTACAACAACTCAGGTTGATTCATTAGTTATAAAGTATGAAAATCAATAAAAATGGGTAACCTTGCTTCCTTACCATATACCAACTTGTATGGAGAGTTGGTTATTGATCTTTTATAGGTGATCCTATCAGCCCATAAAGCTGAATTTAACTTGAGATGCCATGACCTCTGATTATTTTCAATATTTCTTCTTATGATCTTCAACAAGTTCTTATTTGTGGACTCAATAAGGCCATTGCATTATGGATAGTAATTTGATGAAGTGTTGAGATAAATTCCATGTTGAACAGCCCATTCATTGATCTTTTTTCCCATAAAAACCATGGTATTATCAAAAATAATAGTTGAAGGAACTCCAAATCTAGTAAATAAACCTTTATATAAATCTATAACATTAGTTTTGTTTTCTTCTTTCAATGCTAATGCTTATGTCCATTGTGTGAGGTAATCTATTTTAGTTAGTATCCATATATGTCCTAAGCTTGAAGGAGGATTTATAAGGCCAATAAAGTCCAATTCCCACTAGACAAAGGGCTGATCCACCGTAATTGGTTGGAGAGGTAAGGCTGCAAGTTTCACTTTTCCTACAAACATAACACATTGTTTGCATTTCCTAACCCATGCATGGAAATCACCAAATATACTTGGACAATAATACCCACCTCTTATGATCTTAAGGGCTATAGTCCTTGTGTAAAAATGTCCTCCACCATTTCCATCATGAAACTCTTCAGTTAATCTTTGTGTTTGACTTAGATCTATACATCTTAGCAACATGCCATTGATATCTTTCTTAAACAAAACACCATCAACAAGAAGAAATAGAATTGATTGCCATCTAAAATATCTTATTTTTTAAGAAATTAGATGAGAAGGATAAATACCATTTTGGATATATCTTACCAAGTCATGAAACTAGTTGGAAGGTAAGGTGTGATCATCTATCTCTTCATCATTTGACACCAAAACCACCTTATTAGCCTCTTGAAAGTCTTGGGCTCAATGATCACAAATTCCTTTGCCTCTAATAATATTTGTGACCTTGATTTCCACATCATATTCTATTACCTTTTTTATCCAACTAACTCTCTTCTCATTTATGTGTTTGTTCAAAAGAAATTCTTTGATGCTTGGATGGGAAACTAGTAGCTGTATCATATTATTAGACAATAAGTATCTAAACTTCTTGAGAGAAATTATAACTAAAATTACATGTTTTTTAATAAAAGAGTACCTTGTTACAAACTCTTCCAAGCCTTGACTGGAAAAGGCTATTGGCTATTCCAAATCCTCATTATTTTGTTCCATAAGAATGCATGATATAGTGTCCATGTTAACATAGGTGTAAAAAATGAAATCTTTCATGAAATCTAGAATTATGAGTTTAGGAGCACTAACTATGGCCTTCTTAATCTCCTCAAAACTCTTCACTCCTTCCTTGGACCAGATAAAACACTAATTATTCTTTAGCATGGTTGTAAGTGGCTTAGCTAAAGTGGCAAAATCTAAAATATACCTTCTTATAAAATTAATTTCCCCTAAGAAGCTTTGCAAAGCCTTTTCATGTTTAGCCAAGGAAAGTGCTAGAATTGAATCTATTATTTCAAAATCTATGATTAAACCATACTTAAAAACCACATGCCCATGGATATTACCTTCATGAACCAATAAGACACACTTTTTGGGATTTAAAGACACCCCAAATTTCCTACACCTTTCAAACACTTTTTTGAGGTGAACCATGTACTCACTTTCACTCTTTGAAAATAATATTATATCATTTAAATAAATAAGTACAAACCTATTAATAAAGCCTTGTAATTCCATATCCATGGCTCTCTAAAATGTTTCTCCAACATTTGATAAATCGAAGGGCATCTTTCTATGTGAAAATGTCCCCCACTTTATAGTGAAGGTTGTCTTAAGTCGGTCATCTTCCTTAACTAAAATATGATTGTAGCCATTATATCCATCCAATAAGAAAAACATCTCTAAACCTACAACCAACTATAAATTTTTTTCTAAAGATGGTAATGGATAGTGATCTTTAAGGGAATCCTTGTTCAAATCTTAAAAAAGTCAACATACAATCTAATCTTACCATTCTTCTTCCATAGTAGAACAATTTTTCCACCTAAGTTGAGTGTTTGATTGGAAATATAATAGCTGACTCTGAGCTTATGAATCTCAAATCTCATCAAAGGCTTAAGATTTGGATTGATGGGCCTTTGTCTTTGTCTCATTAGCTTAGTTTTAGCATCTTTCTCAATGGTGTGTTGAGTTAGACTTGGGTAAAATCCATTAAGATCACTATATTTCCATGCAAATACATCAGCAAAACTTGTACACAATTCAATGAAATCTTCCTTTTGTGAAGGAGTGCATACCTTACCTAACTTTAAATTATTACTAGCTACAATCTCCACATTGACATAGTGTTATTCATTTGTTGAAAAATATGATTGTTTCCTTCCTTAACTCATCATCACCACTGAATATGTTTTTAAGTGTAACCAATACCTTAGGCAACTTATTTGTTTTCAATTTCATAATCTAACCACCATAATATTACAAGTACATTTATTGGTTTCTTGAGGAAAACTTAGCCTCTTCTTCTAATAACCTGATAATCTAATTGTCATCTTCAAACACTTTTCAATTATCATGGTTATCTAGAATATAAGGCCTTATAATAACCTTTATGTGTGACTAAATTTTTTCACTTTTTATATCAGATGGGATACTAAATTGTGCCCCAATGAAAGAAATCCTATTTGGATGCTTGTTCTCATCTCTTGGTATTACCTAAATGTTGAAAGCCTAAAAATACTCAAGTAATTCCCACACCCTATTCTTATAATATTTAAGAAATAATATTTTTCACACATTAATACCTCTTACTTGGTGAACTATAAGTCAACTATCACCAAAAACTTGCAAGGTGTTGATTTTCATCTTCCTAGCACACTAACAACTATAAACTAGTGCCTCATACTCTACAGCATTATTGGAAAAACCAAAGTAAAAATTAATATAAAAGAAATAAATTTTCATTTCTAGATAAATCAACATCATTATATCCTTGGTACCATTCTTATTCCTTGATCCATCAAAGTACAATTGCCATAAACCTTCACTAGACTCATCATCCTAAACCATGGCTAGAATTAGTGTATCAGTCTCATGAAGGAAATAAACACCATGTCCTTCTTCAATTATATTATAAGGATAATTCTCATAAAATTTATATTCCCACTCATCAAGGAATAAATATGGAACTCCATCTAAAGGTGATTCAGTTTCCACTCCATTAGTTTCTTGCACCTTATCTGAGATGACATAGTGTTTATAATACTTGACATATATGATCCCAAATGGAATTGTGAAATGGGTTAAGAATTTATTATTAACTTGGTACCATACCTGGTTTTTAACATCAAATATGTCCAATCAGATAATAAGTATTCCCTCATCTTTGAGATAAAGTCCCTTGAATGGCACATGGCAAAGTAAGGAGGTAAGTCTACCATAACTACATCCTACTGAATGGTAACATTGGGAAAATCATGTAGTGTCAAATTCAAATATTTTATGATTCCTACTATCTTTTTTGGTGACCCATCCAATTATAATACTCCCTTAGTATTTGGTTCATAAATAAGACCAAGCTTATCTATAATTTTCTTAGGCATAATAGTGTTATTAGCTATGTTATCCACCATACAGTTATGAACCAAATTGTGACCAACTATCAAATAAAGGTATAAAGGAGGAATTTTATATTAAATTTTTCCACCTTTACCATCTTATGTACCTATTGTACTTTTTTCTTAGTTAGCTGGTCTAAATTAGTTAAGACAACACCTTCTTTCTCAATTGGTTTTGGAGATAACTTAAGAGCTGAAAGCTATTAAATGAGCATGTCCTTTGGCATATAATGGAGAGGGAATCACAATTCCTAATGCTAATGTTATACTTCTTCATTTTATACACTATACTAAATTATTCCCCACTAACCTTGGATGCATTCTCTAAACTGCTAGTTACTCATGAACTAAAGGTACTTGATGAACCATACCAACCTCTGTATTCTAATTTTTCTATGTTGTAGGAGTAGCAAGTTGATATTTGGTACTCTTGGAAACAAAATTAGGAGTAATTGAATCATTTATCACATCTTGAGCCTCATCAATGGATCTTATTTTAGCTCTAGTTATAGTTATAACTTGGCCACTTATATTTCTAGTCTCACCACCCTAATTGAATGTATCATGATCATCCATTTTCCAATTAACATTAATGGAATTAGGTTTCCCTTAACCTTAATTAGTATCTCCTTATGATGCCAAACTTGTTTCTTGATATTGACCTCTTTAAATACAAAACTCTTCTTGTGTCATTTGTGGCATAGTAATGTTTTGTGATACCAAGGCTTGGTTTTGAGTATCATTGAGATTAGAGGGATATCAAATTATATCCTACATAAATTTGTTTTGAGATGGTGTGTAAAAATATATTTTGAAGTGGAAGGTGTTTTAGGATCAAGAGATGCATATGGTTTAGCTAGATTTATAGCATGTTTGTTAGGGTGGTCTATTCTCTCTAAAATTTGATAAGAAGGATTTTGATCTCTAAAGGGATAGTAGCTAGTCTAATTTTGTTGTTGATAGGGAATATTAGCTAGATACTACTACCTCTTGAGTTGTACTATTTCATTCCCAAAATATTTTAACAAACCTTTCAACTCTCCATTCTCACTAGCTTGACTAGTAGTGACTACAACTTGGGCTTGAAGAGATGGAATATTAGCTAATGATATAATTTGAGGAAATTTAGGGGCTATTATAGAATTTAATTCCAAGAATATAGGCATTAGAGGGTTTGGAGAAACCTTACTAGCTTGTATCAAACTATTATATACTCTGATTATAACCTCATAAGTATTTATCAAGGTAATACCACTCATTTACTATATCATCACACTCATGTCAAAGTTGAGGGATTTTATATAGTAAAATAATTCATATTCAAGGGATGGCCTAATCAACATAGGTATCCTAGTCCATGTCTTTTGGAATATGAGGTTAAAATTAGACATAAACTCATTAGGATCTCTCTTTATGGTAGTCAGTTGTTCAATTAAGGAGAGATGATTAGATTTCTCCTCAAATTTTATGAATAAGGCTACAAATAATTCATCCCAAGTAACAATGGATTTTAGTGGGAGGTTTCTTTACCATTGTAGTGTTTTCCTTTGAAGAAAGCAATAAGTAGTCTAATAGCTGCATTGTCTTAAACAACATTGTAAACTGAACAAAAGTTGGTAACATCCTTGATGTGCTTAATGGTAGTTGTTTGATCTTATCCTAAGAAAAATGGGGTAATTTTGAGAGCATACATAAGAATATGATCAAACTAGGTTAAATTCAATGGGCTACCTCTATTAAATTGGATAAACACTTGATTTTTGATTTCCATTTGGATAATGGGGATTGCACTACTTAGGACAATAAGATGACCAGGAGATAAATATTGCCTATGATGATATGGATTTCTCCTACTAAACCTTGCTCTTTTATATAATTTATAAGGCAACTCAATGAATTTAAGAGGAATACCTTTTCTAGTTGACCTTGTGGTAACCTTTAACATGAAATTACTTCCTAGATGATGTTATGAACTTAGATACCTAAATAATCTTTAATTTTTGATGATGATTAATTTCTTATACTACTATAAATATTTCTCCTCAGCTCTAAACTCTAGCTATGCCAAGGACAAAGGGTCCCACTAGGCATGCCAAAAATTGTTATCAATCTGAATATCACCCTATTTTAAGAAATGAAATTAAACATTCTCTTAAATTAATAATATGCAATCTTCTAAGAGTTTGTGTGACTCTAGAGTGAGAATAAATTCTAGAGAGGGCTAATTCCCTTGGATTTATCATCTAAACTAATCTCTTTCTTGGAAAAGGGGAAGAAATTGATAATAATTCATGAAAACATGTAAAATAAGGTGATGCACCAATGTTTTATACACTTATAATTTAAAATGACACACTATCAACACTTTAAAACCTAAAAGTATCACTTCACTCACTCTTTGATTAGTTTTCACATAAGTATATCATAAAAAGGCACAAACTAGTTATCAATCTACCATAAGAAAGTAGATTTTAGGTCTTTTCTACATGAAAACCAATAAAAAACTATCTATGGAACTTATAGTTACCTATGAGATCTAAAAAATAGTTCATGAAGGTGAGAAAACTTAGACATAGGCAAATGAAATCAAACATTCACTTAACCACATCAATGAGTTCATAGAACACACTTAAATTTAGCTTCTAAAATGGATAAAGTTAGTCTTTTATTAAATCAAATAGGTGAATAAATTTTTTTGAATCATTTCGTCACAATAAAAAAATTAAACTCTCCCCTTAAATTTTGGAAAAAATGAAACATATATCCAAGAAATGATTGGAGACAAAGCAACCCCAAATTAGGGGACTTCAAACTTGGTCAAAAGATCCTCAAAAAGTGTTATGTCACCTTTTATTTTCTCTCAAAATTTGGTCCTCCATATGGTGGTGTGAGATATAATTTTTCCAATGTTTATGTGGATTATGATACTTGTCATGATTTTTGGTCAAGCTTAGATCACTTGGAGAGTACCTAGATTCTTAAACCAACTCCTAGATTTTAGCCTTATTATCTTATTTGATGAATGAGTCTCATTACATGGATGTAGGACTTTAAGTACTTTAAATTATTCATTTGGACCCTTATTAAGGCTCATTAATTGTTCTTGAATACTTTGAATGAGTTTGTTATAATACTTCTTTAACTCCTATTGACTTTGTCTTCTTATGAGGCATTAGAAGGAGATAGAGTCCTATTTGAGCCTATTAGAAACCTTTTCCAAATATTTCCTTCATTAAAACCATTCCATGAATTATTAAAGGCTTTAATATGGTGTAAAATTTCATGGAATAACTTCATAATACCCTATAAAAAGTCATATGCTTTGATTTTATCTTCAAACTCCTTAATTACTCACTTTACACTAAGGTGTATAAGGAAAAAGAAGGTATTTATTCAAGATTTTTTAAATTATGCATGCATAAACCATGGAGAGATTATTTATGGAATACCAAAACTTTTACAAGGTGATTCAAATCATAAAACAATTAGTAAAACCTAGAACAATACCAAAACTATGCATTTTTAATGAATTCCCTATAGCCTTTTTTCTTGAAAATCTCCTTGCTTTGGAAAAACTATAATTTAAAATTAGAATATGAGGATTTTTATAGGTGATATATATCCTATTACATCTCCATACAAATTTTTTTGAGACAACTCCTAGTGAAAATGTGTTTTATAGGCCTAGAAAGTGAGATCTTATTGTTGGGAGATCACACATGAGTAAAACCTAAAAAAATAATTTTATTAACTTTTCACATGATCCCACCACAATTCATGCCAAATTTTTTGGTCTATAAAAATCTATATGTACTAAAACCATGAAATGGCCTTTCAAAGGCTTACCTTTTTGACGTATTTTCAGACTGGTCCAAAAGAATTGAATGGTTTGGGAACTTGTATGAAAAAATAGAAGTTACAATGATAATTTAGGATTTTTATAGGTAATATCTATCCTCTTACATATCCATACAAAATTTGGTGAGAAAACTCGAAGTGAAAGTGTGTTTTCTAGCCCATTCTCTTTGCCAAATTAGGCCTATTTATCCCTTATAGGCCTAAAAAGTGATATCTTGCTACTGGGAGCTCATACATGAGTTAAAACTCCAAAAATAATTTTATTCAATTTTATAATTCTCCCACCATGTTCCATTTCAAATTTTGTGGTCTCTAATAACTTGGAGGTACTAGAACCATGAAATGGCCTTTAGAAGGATTGCCTTTTTTAGGCATTTTCTGACTGGCCCAAAATAATTGAATGGTTTGGGCACCTATAGATTATTTATTATATTTTTTTATTTTTATCATTTATAAAAATTCCTAATATATCTTCCCAAGTGATTGGCATACTTCTACATGCTCAATAACCCTCATTTTATCTTAAAAATAAGAAAAGTATAGTTTTTGTACCATTCCATACAAGTGAAGATACATGAAATTTCCATGTAGAGTAACCTCTAAAATTATAATACAACCTATGATATATTTTAGGATTCAAATATATTTGTAGGTTTGGTTTCCAACTCAATCTTTGTAAACTAGTTCAAAATGGGGTTTTAAGAGGGTTTTTGGTAGTTTTCACCCTTAAGGATGATTCATAAAAATGGGATGTTCAACCTATGAATAAATTAAAAAAATTAATTTAAATAACCCCTATAAAATTTAATAAATCATTTAGGTCCCATGCTAAACCTCCTTGCTAGTGTGAGCATCCAAACTTGCACTCTCAAGTTGATTCTTGCATTCTGTGTACCCTGTCTTGAGATTGGCTCCAAAATGGCTTATTCATCAATATTTATAAAAAATAACAAATTTAACACATCTAATATATCCAAATTAAAAAATTTAAATTATTTTTTTAATTTTCATTAGACCTTGGAAGTGGAAGTGACCCCCTTTTAGGTAATAGGCCTAGTTTAGGCTAGTGGGACTTGACTGCAAATGGTCACTCACCACCACTTATGAGATATTTATCATCATTATTTGTCTTAATTAATGTTATTTAACACTCAATACACCTTAAAAAAATATTTATAAGTTTCCCAAAGTGTTCCCAAGACAAATAACACTCCTTTTCATCACTTTTTCACCATTCTTTGCCTTCATGCATGCCTTAAAAAGTCCTACCTATGAGAAAAAATAAATAATATGCACCCTATTATATCATTAAAAAAATTTATATTTGGGTGTTTCTTGGGTAATTATTACCCTCTGTACAAAATTTTAGATCAAAATTACCCCTCTATCACCTCCAAACCTCAAAAACCCCAAGGTAGAATTTAGGACTTGATGCTTCTAAATGTACCATAGGTGTTCTTCAGTGTTGATGAACACTTGTCAATATAGGATTTAAAAAATCCAAGGCATGAGTTGTATTTTGTGACAATTTGGTGATGTCTATGGTGGAATAGAAGTAGAGTATGAGAACTATCCATAATATTTATTTAAATTTAGTGGTTAAGAGCCACAGGGGTCTAAATTTTTATGATAGTTTATGTAGGTAGATTAATCTAATTGTATATTAACAAATATCTTTAAACTAGAAATTTTTTGATAAAATAGGTGAAAAAGTAAGGGTAAGGCATTAAAGGGGAAAGGTGTGATTACAAATTTTCATCTCAAAAATTATGACAAAATTATAATTACTTTGAGCACACATGAACCAATTTATGATATAAAATAGCAAAAAATTAGAGGAAATGTATAAACCATAAGTAAGAATCAAGTTTACTTTAAGCATTTTATACTATGGTCTGAATCACCTAAGCACATCCAAATTTAGAGTAAAATAAAATGAAGTACTTGAGATATTTATAGATAATCTAGCATTAGCACAAATCAACAACCCTATGATAGGGAATGTGACTCAAAATATGGAGAATCATTCAAATTCAAGATGACAATATGCAATTGAGAGATAGCATGGACATTTAACAAACTATATAGGCAATCTTCTTATAGTTCTTTAGTTTTATTAAATGTTCCTGGTATATAATTACTCAAAAAGTTCTCTCCCTTAAAAAATGGTAATCTTTGACTATTTATAGGAAAAATAGGTGATTCACTGGTTAACCTTCCTCAAAATATCCACATGAAAACTAAGGACAACTATCCTTAATACAAAGATACAATGTGAGAGGCTTTCATGCCAATTCTGACAAGAATAAGTATATGCTAACATACTAGCATATATTTTACAAAAAAAATACTCTTTTATGCCACACTGGTGGGGCCCTTGGGTTATTTTCCAAAGATGTTCTTTTCCTTAATGTATTTTTCATTTATGAGCTCAAAATCTATGGTAGGATTCATCAAACAATCATCTTCTTGATTTTCCAATGTGTCAAATTCCTTGTCATTCTCGATCTTTAGTTCCTAGATACATTAAGCTTCTATAATCTATTTTTTGGATGTGATAATGATGCCAAGAACCTTTTGATTATCTTTGGTATGCTGGCCCTGGTTGTCCTTAATGTTCTAGATGTGGAGTCTAACCCTTTGCTTGAATTGCTCATCCTCTATTAGGCATGTGACATTGGTCTTGGATGGTTTTCCCAATAGGTCCTTCAAGAGCTCCTCCATCATTGCTATCAATATTTTATCCTCCTCGAAAATGTTGTTGACATTATCACACCAATTGCTAAAGTCTAATGTCATATCTTCCATGACTGCTAGGAGGGCATGCAAGTGTTTCAATGTGATGATCCCAATGCCTTGGGCTTGTTTGGTTTTATGGATATTGATCAATTCAACTACCTAATATCTAGAGCCTTGCCACTGAGTAATTAATGTTTGTACCTTTTCAAGTTTGTGAGCCAATATAATTGATCTATATCTCAAGGCCTTTAACCCTTTGAAAGTGTCAAAGTAATTATTTAGTAATGAGACTATATCTTCAATGACTGAAAGTAGGACTTGGGCTTCCAAATCTTGCTTTATCTTCTCTAAGTTGGTGATCCTTTATTCCATTCCTTGGATTCTAACCAAGGTCATTATTGAGTGTGCCACCACTAAACTAGCCACTTTTTCTTGATAGATGGGATGCTCCCCTAATATCTACCCTTGGATAAGAGTTAGGCCAACAAAAGGTTCCACTTTTTGAAAAGTGAATTCCTCAGTGCCAATGGTGGCCTTGTTACTATTCTCTAAAACCCTGATGTGTCTAGATTGAATTAGACCTTTATGTCAGACTCCTTAAATTATGGTTACTCAAGAACTTCTACATTTGAACTCCCAGAGGCCCCTGGGGTGTCAATCCTCTGGCTCTCATTGTGATGAAGGATTTGGATCCTTCTCTCTAATTATCTATTTACAATGTCCTAGATCCATGGTTGGACATTATCATACATATCTATGCCAACTCATGTTAAGGCCAATGATGGAGAGAGAGATGGTATTTTTTGTAATTTCCCATAAACAAACTAGTTAGGAATGGTTGGTCCATAAATAGGGTTATCATAACTAAAGAAGTTAACTTCACTAGTAGGGTGAGTGAAGTTTAACCTAGGCTTCTTTTTAGGTACAAGGGCCACCAAGGCTAATTCTACTTGTCTCTTTCCTCTATTTGGTGGGGTCAAATCCTTACTTTTTATATTAGAGGGATCTTCCTTCCTATCAAAACCTCTAGGGCAATAATGTTAATGATTTCCACTAGGGAAAGAGGCCTCTATGGGGATGTGTGGGGTTGAGGACCCTTGCCAGGTCTATTTTCTATCTTTAGCTCTTCAACCACAACTTTACCCTTTCCTTTTGTATCCTCAAGTTGCCCAACCTAGGATTTATTTTTCAATTCTACTCATTAAGGCTCAAAAGATTGTCCTCCAATAGGTAGTTCCTGATGAGTAGTCTTAGATGGTCTTGGAAATAAGTGATAACACAAGGGATGTAATTGCCATCTCTTTCTTGAGGGTTTATTGTCTCTAACTAGCCTATGCCCCAACTGGATATTGTAGCATTTGATCCTAGATATGACCTCTTCAAAGTTCTTTGCCCTTGTATAAATACCATTTCCCATGCTTGGTTGATGTATTAAATATTTGGTACCTTTTTATCTTGGATGTGGTTGGTCACTCTATTATTGGGGTCCCACGTCTTAAGGTCATCTAGCTAGAAATTAAACTAATTTTTATTGATCACCATAATTTCTCGTTGCTTCCAATCCTTGATCATAATATTTCTAATGTCCAATGGAAAGGGGTAGACTTGAGACTTCTTATTTTTCTTTCATGACCCATCCACACCATGGATGATTTGATATGAAATCTCTTATTCCAAAATATTACTAGGGACATGAATGGGCAATTAGTAGGGTTGAATCATGATTCCTTATATTCTTATCATAGTGCAATCCGAATAGAACCAAACATCCCCCATGGATTTTACTTGACCTTTGATTAGAGGGTAGAGTCTTTGCATAGGGACACTATTTATTGCCTCATATATATCTAGGAAAACACAATCATAGATAAATTTCATGTGGTTCCTATATTTGAATATATGTAACTTAAAGTAGTGATGAGAAATAGTGATTCTACCATCAGGGGACCAATTTTGGATGCTAGAGAAGGATATAGAGGCCAAGATTGAATCCAAGAGATAAGAAATCATATGAAATTATTTGGAGTTACTTCTCTTGATGTTTGTGAATTTTTTGGCCAAGAAAAATATTATTAGGTCTCTAATGGTAGGGGTTAAGGTCCATTCCAACATGTAGTGAACATAAGATACCTAGACCCTTCTTACATAAGAAGTGGATGGGGCACCAAAGGCTTGATTTAGTAAGGTCATAACTATCCTAACACCCTCCCTAAATTAAAGAATATGAATCTCACCATCAAGGGACCTAAAATATGTGATCCTTGGATTAGAGATGGTTAAAGGACTGAATCTAGGTCTTGGGCATTTGCCCACTCTCTCAAGGATGGGAAATCAACATGAGGCA
This sequence comes from Torreya grandis, assembly GCA_037957365.1. Classification (NCBI taxonomy): domain Eukaryota; kingdom Viridiplantae; phylum Streptophyta; class Pinopsida; order Cupressales; family Taxaceae; genus Torreya; species Torreya grandis. The sequence continues at coordinate 759,305 of JARHVA010002499.1, forward strand.
AGGGGAGTTTATAATAGGTTTAAAATTACATAGGGGTGATGAATGTAACTTTATTAGTTCTTACATATTAAATTATCCATTCTTTATCTATCTTATAATCAATGAAAATGGGAGCAAAGAGGTTAATACAATGCATTACATCTGGTTTGCTTACAGCATGGTGGAGGCCTACTAGTTGAATTGAGACTAGGTCATTATATCTCTAATTCATAGAGGCATTCCTCTTTTACTCATATGAAATTGGCTGAAATTCCTCCAAAAGGAATAATAAATCAGACCAATTCCTAATTCCATGCATGTTTAAGGTTGTTAGGTCCAGCTCTATGTCTTTGAAGATCCTCCCTTCACTATCTAAAGTTAGATCAAGTTTTGCTTCCATATTCATTTGTTGCCTACCTACCACAATTGATGGTATAAAACAACTTTTTAATGGTATCTAATGCTTTTGCACAATCACCTACCTCTTGATATTCAGTTATGCTTATCCTAGTTATGTTATGTATAATTAAACTAACTTGGACCTCCTTTTACAGAGAGTATGGGTATTGCCCTAAGATTTAATGGTGAAATCTCTAGGCATTAACTCTATAGGTGCTTTAAATTGATGAGACTCTCTCCCATGTCTATTTTGTGATTTAAAGCTAAGGAAATCATTTGATTCATATCTTTCAGGCTTATGTGGAGTCCAAGTGACCTAGCTTTGTATCTTTCATGGTAATTTTCATACTTGCCACCTTAGGCACTAGTTTTTGGATTTTAAATGCCTCTTTATTTCATTATAAAAACCTAAATCTAAGCCCTTATATTTCATTTGTCACTTGATCCTTAATTTCATTATTATGACACATGTTGAGCTCATGCGGTCTTTGAAAAGCCTTCAATCTTAATGTACCTTTGGATGGAGATAAATGAGCAAGCAATCACCATTGGATCCTTGATGGGCCTAGACCATTAAATACATAATTATTAAGGAATATATTAGACACATGTTGAGATTATAGAGATTTTGAAAATTCTTTAGGCTTGATACACTATTAGATTGAGATCGGTGAGCAAGCGATCACCATTGGATCTTTAACAGGCCCAAACCATTAATTACATGCTTTTATTATGTAGGTCCTATTAAATATTCTCTCTCATCTATCAATAATCCACTTGTCTCCTTTGTGGAACTTTATGTTCCTTCTTTAGCTTTGTCAGTTATCTTGAGTGTACATTAACCACGTGTCAAGCTTGTGAAGCCTTTGAAAGGTATTTAGGCTTGACATGCCATCATATGGAAATTAACAAGAAATCAATCCCAATTGGATCTTTGATGGGCCTAAACCATTAATTGCATTATTCTTAGGGTGATTAGCTATGTGTCAAGCTCACAAAACCTTTGAAAAGTCTTTAGGCTTGATGCACCATTAGATGGGGATCAGTAAGCAAGTGATCACTATCAGATTTGCAAAGAGCATGGAAGATAATCATTAGACCCACATATATAAATACTTGGGGTAAACCATTAAGGCTAAGTCCAAAAATAAGAACTGAGGCCTTAATATTAATATTTTATCCCAAGTTAGGTGACCTTTCAAAATAAATTTATAAAATGAGCCATTTAAACCCATAAAAAAATATGCAAGAATGGGAAAAAAGGGATAGAAAGAGGCTTGGGCCATGTTTAAAACATGATGTAAGCTTTTCATCAGTCCTTTTATTAATTTATTCCCATTGATTTAACCCCTTCCAAATTTGAATTTAAACTCTAAGGGTTTCTTGTTCAAGAACCCTAGCTTCTTCCATGAAACCTATGCTTAGTCATCCAAAGACAATTAGTAGCAAGGTTATTTTACAAAGCATATTTAAAACTTGAAAATAATAATCCCTTTTCAGGGAGATGATCCTCAGATTCTAACAAGAGTAACCCTATGTAAAACTAGACTAGAATATAGAGATTATAAAATGCGTACAAGGGTCCCCATTTGCAAAGTGGAAAAAAATGGGGATGTTGGTCCCAAAAACAATGGTGACTCACATGGGAAACATAACAATATGTTAAAACCTAGAAACTCTGATTTAGACCAACACATAAGTCCTTTATCTCCTTGGATCCATATATCATTACTTAGGCCAATTCAATGTTTAAAAAGGTCCAAATTGATAAAATTCAAATCCTTAGGCCAGAGCCTAAACATGATGTGTGTGCGCTTTGATTCCACTTACTGGTTGTCATGAGACTTAAAGAAACAACATCCAATTTCATATCCTTTTGGCCATTACATTTGGTTCTGATCATATTTAAATATTATCTTAAGAATAATTGCTCTTAATTTAGGGGAGGATTGGGTATTTCTCTATTGTCAGTCAGGCATTTATATCCCTAATAGAGATACCTTTGGATCCACTCATGGCCTTGCTCCATTGCCACTCATGAATCCATAGCGTCAGTGGAGGTTGCCTGAATCACCTTTGGCTTTCACCTCTTTTGATTTAGCATTAAGTATTTTTTTTTGTTTTTTGTTTTTAAAGGTTGGGAGCCACGATAGCTAGGTTTAAGGTTTTGGTGAAATGTCCTGGCCTTAGGATACTCTCCTTTAGTTGAAACTTTAATCCTAGACAAGGATGTGTTTTAAGTGTAATCATGCTTATTGTTTAACTTTTGAACTCTCCTTCCACATACATGATCCTTATTACAATAGGGCTTTAGCCTTAGGTAATTTTTTTTGAATTCTTTTAGGGTAACTAACTTTTGTGTGATTTTTTGAAAGTTCCTAAATTATATGTAATACAATATTACAACCTTAGGTCCTCTTGTGTAGGATTCATAGCCTCACTCGATATTCTTGAACTTTTAAGCCATTCTAAACAAAGAAAATCCACAAGATTTACTAAAAGCAAGGAACACCACCAAGTAGAAAAGATGAAACACAAATAAATAAATAAAAGAAATAGACAAACACAAGCAAACAAATAAATATAAGCCAAGTAAGAAAAAACAAAGCAAGAAGGAAACTAGCTAGTCTACCTACCCTAACCTTAACAATCTTACATATTTATTCCATGAAGACACCTGGTGGAGCAGAAATAAAATAATTCTTAAGGTATTGCCCATTGGTGGGTAAAGTAAACTCTGCCCCTTGAAGATATTTCAATTTGAAAGTGTTATTGCCAAAGGTCTCTACTATTTAGTATGGGTCAATCCATAGTGGTGTGAACTTACCATGTTTTCCTTTAGGCTCTAATACTTTGTCCTAAAGAAGGACTAGGTCTCCTTATCTGAACACTTTTACCTTGGACCTCTTGTCAAACCATATTTTCATAGTTGTTTGATGCTTACTAAAGTCTACAAATTCCTTTTCTCTAGTATCTTCCATCTGAATGATGTCTAATAGCCTAGAATTATCAAGGTCTTGGCTTTCCTCCATATATTATTTCATGAATGTGAACATAGGGAGATTTAAGGTGATGGGAAATATAGGCTCCTGACCATATACCAAAGGGAATGGTGAGGATTTGAGCACTTACTTGATCCTTATTATATCAGCCCACAATGCATATTTAAGGAGTTTATGCCATGTCCTGGGCTTATCTATTGCTAACTTCTTAATGGCCTTCATTAGATTCTTGTTTATGGATTTAAAAACTCCATTTCCTTGATGATAATGATTAGAGGCAAACTTTGAAGAAATTCCATTATAATAAGCCCATTTGGTCATTTAAATAGATATAAAGTTAGATCCATTGTCATAAACTAAGGAAACTGGGGTTCTAAATCTAGTGTAAATATTTTCTTCTAAGAAATTAATCACCTCTTTTATTCTACATTGATTAGTGGCTACTACCTTAGTCCACCTAGTGAAATAGTCTGTAGTAGTTAGGACATATTTGTGACCTTCAAAATAATTGGGATTAATCACTCCTATGAATTCCAATCCCCACTATCTAAAAGGTTTATTTATTATTACTAGTTGCAAAGGTATGGTTGCCTTTGGTTCTTTTGTGATAAATATTGGGTAGGAATGACAATCCTTCACATGTTTGTATGCATCTTTGAAAAGGGTGGGCCAATAATACCCAGCCCTAAGAATCTTGTGGGCTATGGTTCTCCTTGAAGGATGTCCACTACCTAGCTTTTCATGGAAAGTAAACATGATTTGAGAGGCCTCTTCTTTTGACACACATTTAAGTAGATCCCTTCAAATTTTTCCCTATAAAGGAATCCATATTTGATGAGGTAATAGGATGATTTGAGAATTAAATCTCTCTTCTATTCTATGGTGAGTCCTAGAGAACAACTACCTCTAATAAGAATATGTATTAAATAATCATACCATTCATTGGGTTGAAAGTTTTGTTGATCCACTTTCATGACATGGAGCTTGGGATCAATATTGGCAATCATCTAAACTAGGCCTTGACATTTCATTAATTTGGTAATTTTCATCTCTATATCATATTATTGTAGTATTGCCATTCACTTGCCTCTTCTTTTTCCAAACTCATTCTGACTCAACATAAACTTTGTGGTTAGGTCAGGTAAAATAACATGCACCTTATTTCTCAGGAGGTAATGTCTAAACTTATTTACTACCTTTACCAAGGCATATGCTTGATTATCAATGATGGAATAGTTTACCTCTACATTTTTGAAGTTGGTGCTCATGAAGGCTATAGGGTGGTCATTCCCATCAACCTTTTGATTTAAGATAAAAGCCATGGTGTGGTCAAAATCAAATGAATATAAGAAAAAATTCTTTGAAAAGTTAGGACTTTTCAAGACTGGGGCTTAAATAATTAATCTTTTAATGTCAACAAATGCTTTCTTTGATTATTCATTCCAATAAATTTTAGTATCTTTCTTAAGCATATCATTTAAAGGTTTCAAAATCTTAGCAAAAATTGAAATGAACTTCCTCATGAAGTTAATCTTGCCAAAGAATGACCTCAGTTCCTTCTGACTATTGGGTAGCCTAATTTTAGAAATGACCTCTACTCTACTATCAATCTACAGAGATCCCATTTTTGGTAATGACATGCCCTAACAATTTTACTTTAGTGACATAGAACATGCTTTTCTTGGGGTTAAGAGATATACCATATTTCCTACATATGTCAAATACTTACCTCAAATGCATAAAATAATATTCTCTATTCTTAGAGAATACTGTGAGATCATCCATATGTATGATGATGCATTTACCCACTAGACCTTGGAAAGCATGGTCCATGGCCCTCTAAAATTTATACCTACATTAATTAATCCAAAAGGAATCCTCTTGTAAGCATATGTTCCCTATTTAGTAGTAAAATCTATTTTTATCCTATCTTTTGGAGCAATAAGCACCTAGTTATAGCTAGAAAATCCATCCAAAAAGGACATCATGGTAGATCCTGAAACAACTTAGATAACTTGGTCAAGAGAAGGCAAGGGGTAATTGTCTGTTTCAAATGTTTAATTCAGATTTCTAAAGTCTATGCATAATCTTATTTCCCCATTCTTTTTTTCTGACTGGGACCAAGTTTACAACCCAAGTGGAATGCCTAATAGGAAACATGATCCTTGCATCCAACAATTTTTTGACCTTATTAAAGATCATGGGTTTTAAAATAGGGTTAACTAGTCTTTGCTTCTACCTAAAGGGTTTGCAACCCTCTTTGAGAGGTATAGTATGATTAATAACCCTTGAGTCAAATACTTTTAGATCTTCATATGACCAAGTAATTATATCTTTATATTTTGTAAGCATCTCTCTCACTTTTCTATTTTCCATTTTAGTGCAAACCTTCCCTTTATTCACTATTTTGGGTTGATCATGTGGACCAAGGTTCATTTCATGGTAGTCTTTAATACTTACCTTGGGTTTCTTGGGTTATTCAAAAATCTTGTCATGATCAAATATCCTTTCTAATGAGATCATCCCTTTAGGTATCTTATTATCATTCAACTAGATGATTTTACCCCCAAGCTCCCTTTTAGGATATCTTTCAACAGCTTCATCGATAATGTGAGATTCAAAGGCCCCATAATTAGTCAAGAATTATATAATTTATTGATCATCATTAAAAACTTGGAAGTGATTTATGTTGTTAGGGACTGAGGGACATGGTATTAGCTCAACACTAAGGTTCTATGAATCATGATTGGGTATGAGATTAGCTACAGTAGAGGTAAGATCATTATCAACATTATTTTCTTTCCTAGGGATAGATAAGATATTGAAGGCATAAAAATATTCCACCAAGTCTTAAAATCTAAATTTGTACTTCTTAAGTTAAGATAAATTGCATTGGTACTTGCTCCTTACTTGATTAACTACAGGTTCAAAAATCTCTATAAACAAGTAGTTTCTTAACTTTATGTTTAATGGAAATTTGTAATCCTAGGATGAGAGCCTCATACTCAGCCAAATTATTGGTGCAAGGGAATTGTAACCTATAAGATACATGATATTGTTTTTCTATAGGGTCTATCAATACAATACCAGACCCTTATCCTGATTTTCATTTGGCACTATCAACATATAAATTCTATAGGCCAGGCGTTGGAGGAGAACTCTTAGAACTAGGTTATTTTATAGTTTCTAAAGTGAAAACTCTTAGATCAAAATCTAGGAAGTTTATCTTTTCATTGACAACATTGTATTTTGATATCATGTGTTTCATTTTGGGTTCTATTTATACTCTTATTTAATTTGGCATACCTTTCCAAGGTAGTCATAAGTGTGAGCAATCAATAAACATGTAACCATTTAAGTCCTTAGTCCATTCTCTACTCAAGAGTAATCCATAAGCATTAGGAATATCAACCACTTGTATGTTAATGAGTTACTAAACCCTAGGTTTAATAGCTAGCTACATATGCACATTTAATAGTTCCCCAATTACATTGACTCTAGATTTATCCAATTGAGTAACCACCCTATCAGACTTGATTGGTGTTAACCCAAATTGTTCACTTATCCTAGTAGGCATGATATTGGTTGAGGCTCCAGAATCTAAAAGACAATTATGGACATTCTTCCAAAATATCCTAATTATAAGTAAGAAGGGTAGGGACTCTGCTTTGGTTATTTTCATAGTTACATTTGCACTATCACTCTTAGGGGACTTCCCAGGATTCTTGGACAAGGATTCCAAGAGTAAGTCTCTTTGTTCTGTGATCTGAGTTAGCTCATATAAAGTGATATTGTCTTTAATATTTTTCATATCTTCCATAATATTGTAACCAATTTTACTTAAAGTGTCATCAATAGGTTTAGAAGATATTCCTTTACAAGGTTCAAGATTATTCTTTGATATAGTGTTTGGAGGGGTCCCATAGTTGTTAGGCCCTATTTGTCAGAGGATATGTTTTTAATAACTTCTAGAATGCTTGAATTTATTCATGGATACTCTCAAATTCATTATCTTCTTGAAAAGGGAATTGAAAAGTTTCTACCATGTGCACTTGGCTAGATGGTTTAGATTCAAAAAGACCTACAATAGTATATTTTTTTATAACCACTTCAAATGTGTCAAGGTCCTCTTAGAAAGCTTTAAAGGCTTTGGAAAATTTAATACAATCAATCTCACCATGCTTGGAAGTACCATGCACCCTATAGTAGTCTAGTAACACAATATCAATGAGGTTGATATCCATAGTCCTTTTGCTGGAGGAAGGCTCATTAGCATTATTATTATAGAAACTATCATTTTAAAATCTATTTCTAAGCCTATTAAAATTTTAGATAGTGAATTTCCTTCCAGGGTTGTCATTAGCATTACCAACTTGCTTTTGTAATTACAAGAAGTCTGTGTTGAGCTTCTAAACCATTTTTAATATATATTCATTCTCATTGTTTGGAGTCTCATAATTTTGACCTTGGTTATTGTTAATTCCATTGATAGGCACTAAATCCTTTTGGTCATTAATATGAGATCCATTGGTATCTTGATGGCTCAAGAAACCCATTAGGGGCAACATGACTAGTAGGTAATACATTCAAGGTAGGGAACTAGTTTAATGCTAGAGTATTTTGGTTATTATTTTGGAAAAAGGTTTAATATCAAAATTTGAGGATTAACATTTGAGATATAATAAGCCATCTATCCTTGGGGTTGTATTTGGTCATTCATAACCATTGATTCATAATAAGCTTGAGTTAATGTGATGATAATTTGGATATCCCTTTTAATAAATAAAAAAGTCATGGGGTCAACAAAATCTTTGTAAACCTCTAGAGCTAAAGCTTCATTAGGTTTATATGGATCCATAGTCTGACTAAACATATTTTGAAAACTAGCATTAAAGGACCTAATAGGTTCACTTGTATCTCTCTTTATATTTTTAAATTGATGATAGATGACACATGGGCTTATGATCTTTCCAAATTGATCAATAAAGATAGTGTCAAAGTTATTCCATGAGGTAATATAATTATTAGGGAAATTAAGGAACCATTCATATGCAACATCTTTGAATGTAAATGGAAACAACATACATGTTACATCTTCATTAATAAAATTTAACAATCTTAAAGTAGCGTTGAAAGGTTTAACATGTTCTTCAGTAGTTGTAATACTAGTTGGACAAAATATTGGTAAATATTTCTTAGGATTATGTGGTAAGTTATGAACCACACCTAGTATACTTATGGGGGAACTTCTAATTCACACCATATTTGGATGAAGATCAAACATAATAATCCCTTACAAATGTGAAGATGGTAGAGATTTATAACACCTATGCCTTCCTTAGTCTTTCCTAGTTCTTCTATGGATTTTTAGTCTGAGCAAGGGTTCTCTATTATCTAAATGTGATCTGGTCCTAATCCTTGGCAATTCTATCCTGAAGATTAAAGATCTTATTTGAAATATGATGAGTCAAGATATATCTTCACATAGATTCAATAATCAACTTATTCATTAAGATTATTTTGCAATGATTTTCTCATACTAGACAAAGGACGTTAATCTTTGACCAAATAAGCTCAAAGACATGTTGAATCACACAAATATGACCATTCTTTGCAACATGTATCCTAAATAATCTCAAAATTTGTAAATAATAATCTTTATTTAGCCAAAATAAGCCGTCCTAGGTTCAAATACCATGAATTCTTAAATATTGAAGCTATTTTAGCAAAATTCAAATGTCCTTTCACAAAGAACTAAGATATTTGCCTGAATAAACACACAGATACATAAAGATCAAGGCTATTTGCACTTAGAGAAAATAAATACTAAACATTGAGAGCCTTTCAAACTTTTACACACTAACTATCATAATTATGAGCCTTCCTTCTAGCACCAGTGGATCTTCCTTTTGTTGATGCTTCTAAATGTACCATAGGTGCTCTTCAGTGTTGATGAACACTTCTCATTTTAGGATTTGAAAAATCCAAGGCATTAGTTGTATTTTGTGACAATTTGGTGATGTCTATGGTGGAATAGAAGTAGAGTATGAGAACTATCCATAATATTTATTTAAATTTAGTGGTTAGGAGCCACAGGGGTCTAAATTTTTATGATAGTTTATGTAGGTAGATTAATCTAATTGTATATTAACAAATATCTTTACACTAGATAAATTTTGATAAAATAGGTGAAAAAGGAAGGGTAAGGCATAAAAGGGGAAAGGTGTGATTACAAATTTTCATCTCAAAAATTATGACAAAATTATAATTACTTTGAGCACACATGAACCAATTTATGATATAAAATAACATGAACATAGATTACATCAAAAATTAGGCAAAATTTAGAGGAAATGTATAAACCATAAGTAAGAAGCAAGTTTACTTTAAGTTTTTGCTACTTGTGGTCTAAATAGCCTAAGCCCATCCAAATATAGAGCAAACTAAAATGAAGTACTTGAGTTATTTATATATAATCTAGCATTAGTACAAATTAATAGCCCTATGATAGTGAATGTGACACAAAATATAGAGAACCATTCAAATTCAAGATGATAATATGCAATTGAGAGACAACATGTACATTTAACAAACTATATAAACAATCTTCTCAAAATTCCTTAGTTATATTAAATACTCCTAGTATACAATTAAAAAAACATTTCTCTCCCTTAAAAAATGGTAATCCTTTCCTATTTATATGAAACATAGGTAGTTCATAAATTAACCTTCCTCAAAATATCCAATGCAAGAGGCTTTCATGCCAATTATGAAAAGAATAAGCATATGCTAATAGACTAGCATATATTTTACAAAAAGAATATTCTTTTATGTTACACTGGTAGGGCCTTTAGGTTACTATTCATGGATATTCTTTGCCTTAGTTTATTATTTATTTATTATCTCAAAATATATGGCATGTTTCATCAAACAATCCTCTTCTTGATTTTCCAATGTGTCAAATTCCTTGTCATTCTTGATCTTTAGTTCCTGGATACATTAAGCTTCTACAATCTAATTTTTAGATGTGATAATAATGATAAGGACCTTCTAATTTTCCTTCGTATGCTATCCCTTTTTGTCCTTGATGTTCTATATGTGGAGGATAACCCTTTACCTAAACTCCTCATCCTCTATTAGGCCTGTGACTTTGGTCTTGGATGGTTTTCCCAATAGGTTCTTAAGAGCTCCTCATCCTTTCCATAAGTATTTTTTCCTCCTTCAAAAGGCTGATAGCATTGTCACACTAGCTACTCAAGTCCAATATCATGTATTCCATGACTCCCAAGAGGGCATACAAGTGTTTCAACTTGATGATCCTAATTTTTTACACTTGTTTGGTGTTATGGATATTGATTAATTCAACTACCTAATCTCTAGAGCCTTACTATTGAGTAATTAATGTTCATGCCTTTTCAAGTTTATGAACCAAGATAAATGATATAGATTTAAAGACCTTCAACCCTTTGAAAGTGTTAAAGAAGGAAATATTTAGCAATCATATTATATCTTCAAGGATTAAAAGTAGGACTTGGGCTTCCAAATCTTGCTTTTCCTTTTCTAAGTTGGTGATCCTTTATTTCATTCCTTAGATTCCAACCCAAGTCATTACTGATTATGTCACCACTAAACATGCCACATCCTCCTGATGGATGGGATGTTCCCTTGCTACCTACCCTTCGATAGGAGTTAGGCCAACAAAAGGTTACCCTTTTTGAAAAGTGAATTCTTAAATGCCAATGGTGGCTTTCCTTGTTACTATTATCTCAAACCCTAATTTGTCTAGATTGAATTGGAACTTTGTGTTAGACTCCTTAAATTTTAGTTTCTCAATAACTTATACATTTGAAACCCTAGAGGCCCCTACGGTGCCAATCCCTTGGATCTCTTTGTTATGAAGGATTTGGATCCTTCTCTCTGTTTGTCTATTTACAATGTCCTAGATCCATGGCTTGACATTATCTTGTATATCTACACCAACTTATGTTAAGTCCATTTATGGAGAGAGAGATGTGATTTTTTTAATTTATCATAAACAAAACAATTAGGAATGGTTGGTCCATAAATAGAGTTCTCATCACTGAAGAGGTTAACTTCACTAGTAGGGTGAGTGAAGGTTAACCTAGGCTTATTTTTAGGTGTTATGGGAAATAAGGCCAATTATGCTTGTTTATTTCCTCCATCCAATGGGGTTAAATCCTTGCTTTCTATATTAGAGGGATCTTCCTCACTATCAAAACCATAGATAGCTAAAATGTCAACAAGATCACTCTCCACAATTTATCCTACCTCTAAGACAATCATGCTAATGATTTCCATTGGGAAAGGAGGCCTTTTTGGGGATGTGTGGGGTTGAGGAACCTCACCAAGTCTATGTTATATCTTTATCTCTTCAACCATAACTTTACCCTTTTGTATCCTCAAGTTTCCAACCTGGGATTGCTTTTTCAATTTTACTCATTGAGGCTCAAAAGATTATCCTCCAGCAAGTGGTTCCTAATGAGAAATCCTAGATGGTCATGAAAACACATGATAATGTAAGGGATGTAATTAACATCTCTCTCCTAAGGATTTATTGTTTCTAACTAGCCTATACTACAACTAGATATAGTAGCCTTTGATCCTAGATAGGATCTCTTCAAAGTTTTTTGCCCTTGTATAAATACCATCTCCCATGCCTAGTTGATGTTTGTATTCAATCTTTGGGACATTTTTATCTCGGATGTGGTTGGTAATTATATTACTAGAGTCCCATATCTTAAGGTAATTTATCTATAAATCAAAATAATTTATGTGGATCACCATAATTTCTAGTTGCTTCTAATCCTTGATCATAATCTTACCAATGTTTAGTGGAAAGGGGTAGACATGAGCCTTATTATTTATCTTGCATTTTCCATCTACACCATGGATGATTTGATAGGAAATATCTTGTTCTATAATGTTACAAGGGATATGAATATGCAATTGGTAGATTTGAATCATGATTCCTTCTATTCTTATCACAATGCAATCTAAATAGAACCAAACATCCCCTATGGCTTCTACTTGCCTTTTGATTAAAGGGTAAAGTATTGGCATAGGGAAATTGGTGATTGAGTCATATATAGTTGGGAAAACACCACCATAGATAAATTTCGTGTGGTTCCTATATTTTAATATATGATATTTAGATTAGTGATGATAAATAGTGGCCCTGCCATCAAGGGGCCAATTTCAAATGCCAAGGCTACAGAGGCCAAGAGTGAATCAAAGAGATAATAAATCATATGAAATTGTTTAGAGGTCCTTCTCTTGATGGATATGAATTTTTTGGCCAAGAAAAATCCTATTAGGTCTCTAATGGGAGGGGTAAATTTTCATTCTAACATGTAGTGAACATAAGATACCTAGACCTTGCTTACATAAGAAGTGGATGGGGAACCAAAGACTCAATTCAGTAAGGTCACAGCTATCCTAATGCCTTCATTGAATAAGACAATAAGAATCTCACCATTAGGGGACCTAAAAATATGGGATCCTTGGATTAACTAGGGTAAAAGGACTAAATCTAGGTCTTGGGCATTTACCCACTCTCTCAAGGATGGGAGATCAACATGAGGCAAGGGGAGCTTATAATAGGTTTCTAAGGCCATAAGGGTGATGCATGAAACCTTCTTAGTGCTTCCCTCTTGAATTATACATTCTTTATCTATCCTACAATCAATAAAAATGGGAGTAAGGAGGTTGATATAATGCATTAGCTCTAGTTTGGCTATAGTATGGCGGAGGGCTACTAGCTAAATTGAGACTAGCTCATTATATTTTTGGTGCATTAATGCATTTATATTTTCCTCTTAGGAAATTGGCTACAATTACTCTAAATAGAAGAATAAATCAGACCAATTCTTTACTCCATGCACATTTAAGGATATTAGGTCTAGCTCTATGTCTTTGAATATCCTCCCTTCACAATTTGAAGTTAGATAAAGTTTTGGTTTCATCATAATTTTTTACCTACCCACTTCCATTGATGGTATTTAACAAAATTTGCATGGTCTCTAAGGATTTTTCACAAGAACTTGCCTCTTGAGATTTAGTCACGCTTATCCTAATTATGTTATATCCAATTAAACTAACTTTGACCTCTTTTTAAAGATAGTTTAGGTATTACCCTAAGATTTAATGGAAAAATATCTAGGCCTTAACTCTATACATTATTTATATTTTATGAGACTCTCTCCCACATTTCTTTTATGATTTCAAGCTAATTAAATCATTTTATTCAGATCTTCCAAGCTTATGTGAAGTCTAATTGACCTAGCTATGTATATTTTATGGTAATTTTCATACATGCCACCTTAGGCACTAGCCATTATATTTTAAATGCCTCTTTATTTCATTTAAAAAACCTAAATCCAAGCCCTTATATTTCATTGATCCTTTTATCCTTAATTCCATGTTTATGCCACATGTTGAGCTCATGAGGTCTTTGAGAATCCTTTGGGCTCAGTGCACTATCAGATGGAGATCAATGAGCAAGTGATCATCATTAGATCTTTGATGGGATCAAACCATTAAATACATGAATCTTAGGACATACATTGGCAATGTTTCAAGCTCATTAATCCTTTGCAAAGTCTTTGATCTTGATGCACCATTGGATGGAGATCAATGACCAAGTGATTGTTATTGGATCTTCAATGAGCCAATACCATTAATTTCATACTTTTATTATGTAGGTCCTATTAAATATTCACTCAAATCTATCAAGACACCACTTATCTCCATGGTACTTTATGATACTTCCTTAGCTTTGTTAGTTATCTTGAGCATGCATCAACCATGTGTCAAGCTCGTGAAACCTTTGAAAGGTCTTTAGGCTTGACATACCATCAGATGGAAATTGGTGAGCAAGCAATCACCATTGGATATTTGATGAGCCTAGACCATTAATTGTATGATTCTTAGGGTGATCAACCACATGTCAAGCTTGTGTATCCTTTGAAAAGTCTTCAAGATCGATGCACCATTGGATGGAGATCGGTGAGAAAGTGATTACTATTAGATCTACAAAGAGCATGGAAGATAATCATTAGACCCACTAATATAAATACTTGGAGTAAACCATAAAGGCTAAGTCCAAGACAAATAACTGAGGCCTTAATATTAATATTTTATCCCAAGTTAGGTGGCCTTTAGAAAGAACTTTATAAAATGAGCCATTTAAACCCATAACAAAATTTGCAAGAATGGGAAAAAAAGGATAAAAAGAGGCTTGGGCCATGTTTAAAACATGATGTAATATTTTCATTAGTCCTTTTATTAATTTATTCCCACTAATTTAACTCCCACCAAATTTGAATTTTAAATCTGAGGGTTTCTTGTTCAAGAACCATGTCTTCTTCCATGAAACTTATTCTTAGTCATCCAAAGACAATTGTTAGCAAGGTTAGTTTACAAAGCATATTTAAAACTTGTAAAGACTCATCCCTTTTTAGGGAGATGAGACATATATTCTAACAAGAGTAACCCTATAAAAAACTAGACTAAAATGTAGAGATTATAAAATGCTTACAAGGGTCCCCATTTACAAAGTGGAAAAAAGGGGATGTTGGTCCCAACAACAGGACTATTGACTATGTGTACAGTCTAAAATTTTGATTGTAATTGTCTTTTTAAAACCTTTCCTTTCCTTTTTACATCATGATTGTCATGATATATAGTTTGAATCATCATTAGGTATCTCCCTCAATCATATTGGTCCTCTAAACATCTACCGAACCTCATATTTAGCATGGATTTCTCTTGACATAGCCTAGTTAACAATCAATATGATTATATTTCATTGCTTGTAAAGTGACCTTTATAGGTATATACTACATGGTCTTTACCTTCCCAATCCATAACACCTTATAAGGTCATTCAAGTTCCCTTCACTATCATTTTTACTTAGTCCATTATGTTATATTATTCCATCTTCATCATATCCAACTTGACACAATGTTACATAGTCCAGTTATAGGTGATCTTGATTTGAGCCTTAGCCCTAAAATAGGGATAAATAGACCCTTTTAAAAAATATTATTCATGATGATACTTTGGTTATTTCCATATTTTATTAAAGGTCATGTTGATCTCAACTTTTTTTACTGCAACCCTCTATATTTTGTCTCTTGATATGATGATAATAGGTTTTGATGATACTATTATAGGTGTAACTTTTCCAAGCTTAGAGACTATTGTAGGTGCTTAGAAATACAGTTTATTCTTTTCCCAACACTTTTTTAATGATTGAATCAACCATGAGTTAGGAATTTTGAAACTTGACCATTGCCATCATTGACCATTCATTATAAAACCAATTTTCAACCTTGGAATGATGATTATGTACCTTAACAAATGTAGGTTACTATTTTTGGTAGCACTTTAGAATTAATTAATAATACCCTCATTTTCTCAATGAGATCATTTATATTTAATACCCATATAACATTGAGTTTTCATGAATTCCCACTATCTTACCATCATCTACAAGAAAACTTCAAAACCATTTTCCTCTGTACAAAGCATGGTTGTAGGTCATGATTTTTCATCTCAATCTCATTTTTAAACTATGATGTGAATTAAAACATGAAAATAATATCCTTATCAATAAATTATGTGTTCAATTTATTTCTAGGAGGTATTGAAGACCATTAGGTTTGCCTAAACCTCAAAAATTCATCAATCTTGACTATAGCATTTTGAATTTGTCTTATCCTTAGGCCTATGAGAGAGTGACTTGAGGAATAGTGGGGTAATGAGCCATATAAAAAACTTTTAATGATTTTGAGATCTTTCACTATCCATCTCTTGCTTATCAGAACCCCTTTGATTCTTTTCTAGCATTCCAACTATCAATAACCTCTTGACTTCTTCTCACTATATGGACAATACAGTCCACATGTGCCATTCAGGTAGAATTCTTCCTTGGTTTCTTATGGTTCTCATATATAATTTTTCTCTTACTTATAATCCATCACAATAATCTTATCTCCTTGATTTGTCCTTGGAATGTCTCATAGACACATATTAGTTTTAGGTCTTGATGGGTTTTATGATTAGGTCTATGCCCAAATGGTTCAATCCACCATGGTTTCATTCCCTTTGAAGGTTATAAGGTTTATGGTTGGGTTATTTGGCATGGTTAGGGACTAAAAGGGAGTATTAAATAATGAATGATGATTGGAATAGAGTGATAAGGTAAAAGAATCACCATAACAAGGGAATAACATAGAAAAATTTGCAGAGATGGTAGTGTGAAAGGTAGAGGTATGAATGTGGCTTTAAAAGGATGGTAGGATCCTTCTTAGGAATAAATACAACATGGAAAAAAGACCTATTATGACCATATGAGGTCATCAATATATCATTTAAACTATTGGATATCATGACATATCCCCAATAACAAATTATAGCAACTTTTGTAAGTTCAATTGGGAACACATCATGTTATAGGAAAATGATCACTTTTAGGACCTATTATTCATTCAAAGCACAAAATCATGTTTAACTCACTCCTTTAATCCACACTTGGTCTTTGAAAGGATTATGAATAACATTTCTTACCTCCAAAACTCCACCTTAGGGTTTACTAACACTAAACCCTCATATCATTGTTATGCCATGTCTGGAGTTTGTTCATCAATTATTGGCTCAAACTTATCTCTAATAGAGTACTTATAGGAATCTTATGACCTTGAGGTCATCTACAAAAATTTTAGTTAAACTTATATGAGTGTATAAAAACACCACTCAATTCACCAAGATACCCTTGTCTACCATTATCAAAACTTTCAAACTCAAAAAACCTTTACGATGAGTGAAAGAACCAAACACGTAGGATCATCTTCAATGCACATAATAGAGATATAATGAGTTCCCAACATGATTAAACACTCAAAACACAAATTGGATTACTTTATACATGTTCTTAATCCATTTTAGTCTACTTGGGTTCATTGAGAAGAAACATAAGCTACAAATGTTGACTTTGACATTCATTTATTGCACTTGTATAGTCTTCCAAAAAACCAAACCACTTTGGGATGACCTTCATAAAGTGTACTACATTTTTTCTTTTTTCATCAAGTTGATTTGAATAACAGAATGACTTATACAGGACAAACAATCCTCTTGGGTCCTCTATTCTACATACATAGACATTTTAGATTGCTCTCAAATGGTTATATTATTTGAATCCTAATGGCTATTTCTTGTAGCTTTAATTTGATGTCCCTTGGGATGTCTCACAGTATTAAATCATCTTCAAAGGCTTATAACTTGAGACAAGAGACACACTAAGACACCAAACTTGTAGGAGATGTTCATGGCATAAAATACATCATCTTCATGTTATCCTTTGACTTTGGTTGACTTACCAAGTACCCTTATTAAATGCACAACCAAAATGACTTGTTCATACTTGCATGATGTGTCATGATATTCTAGTTCCTCTAGGCTTATGCTAGTCATATTTCTCTCTCCAAAAGGACATTAGGAGATATTAGAACTCCAACAAGACATCTATGAGCCTCAAAAACATATTTATTACCTCAAAAGACCTTTAAACTTGCCTTATAGACTCCAAACCATCAATCTGATCACCTTCATTCATGCACTATGTATGATGACCAAGCTTGACATCAATGATAGGTTGGCATTCTAAGACATTAAAATAATAATCATTTATAACAAGACCTTGTTCACACTTATAAACCAAAGGTATCCCCTCTAACTTGATTCAAACTTCTCTAAGGTACTTTCACTTCTGTCATAAATCTCTACCTATCAATAAAAAGTAGCCATCTTCTCTAAAATCAAGGCCATTTGATGGTTATGCAATGCATAAGAGTAGGAACTAATATATCATGTTTATATCCTAATATAAATGACATTTTTACATTACCTTTAAATAATGAATCATTAAAAATAATCTCAATTAGTGGATGTTTACCTTATGAAGAGATACACTCAGCTTAAACCCTCTCAAAGGAGACACACTCAAAACAAAATCTTGTGAACTCATAATTGAATGAACCAAGTGTATCATGGCTTATATAATCCATTTAAAAACTTTTAATATGAAAATATCCAATGAATAAGTCATATTTTGCCTCAAAACTGACCTAAGAGACCACTTAGAAGAATAGAGAAGGAAACATGATTTTATGTTATAAATACCTTCTTAAAAAGATTTATCAAATGAAAAAAAGATTAAAATGAGAACAATGACCCCTGAAATCAACCATAAAAACCATTCCTCTCCATTATTTATTGATCTTGAGAAAAAGGTCTGAGAATAGACCCCTCTCAGATGTATAGGCTATAGTGACCTATTGTCACTCTTAACAATTTTTCATAAAGATGAAGGCAAAAATATATGAAATAATGACTATAATTTCAATATTACTCAAGCCAATAATAATTTACAAAGCTTCAAATCCTAAATATCTCTCCTCTCCTTGTATCGATCATTTGAAAACCACCCTTTTAGTCATGCAAAGAAGGTCAATATTGGAGTAAAGTTGGTTTTTGAAAAAATTTCACCTAAAACTTACTTTTAATAATTTATATGAACTTAAAAGGACCCAATTATGTCTCTATTAACATTTTATTAAAAAAAAACTATCTGGAAACCAAAAAGAATACCTCAAAAAGGCTTATTTTTGCACTAAAAAGGCTATTTTCACCAAGGAGCTCTTATTTAACTACTATAAAAAGGATTTATAAGTCTTTAAAATGTATTATTAATTTATTAAATGTGTAATAAATCTTTTTATTGATCAAATACCATCAAAACCTTCTCTGGAGGACATAAAATGGTTAGATTTGCATAGAAATACATCATGAAGTTAGTCCAAAATGTGATCAACTTGATTATCCATATTTTAGGAATAAAATTATATTTACACATGATATGACACTTATATGGACACTATATACTCTTTGCATCACTAAAAATGGATAAAAAAGGCCTAAAAATGACTAGATAAACATAAGGCAAATGAAGGACAAGACCTTAAATCACCTAAAAAAACTTAAGAACTATTAATCATGGCTTATAATGATCATTTTAATTAATTTTAAAGACCAATTTACTAAATCACAAGGAAAACAAGCATGATATGCAAAGTTTTGAATGGAAGGGGTGACAATTTGACCAGTGAGGTCAAAATTGTCAACAAGTCAATCTTTTAAAAAAAAATTGATTTCATCATTATTTTGTGATAAATACCCACATTTTATCCTCTCTTTCTTAGGATTTACACTTGAATAGGATGTCCCATTGGTTAATTTGATGGTGGGAGGATTTTGATCTTTTCCTCTTGATCTTTTCCTTATTATTTGAAGTCTTTTATTTCCCATTTCCAACAATTAAAGATTGTGGTTTTGAGGACTTAAATTTAACCATATATATTAAATTATATTTCTCTTGATTCAAGTCAGTAAAAATTCATCTAAATAGGGAAATTTTTGGACTACTCTAAGATCACTTTTTGTGGAAAGGAAAGTAGAGAAAAACATAGAATAGTATAGACCTAGTTTGGAGAGTATAAAAAGGATAAGTTGATCATATTTCTTATTTATTACCCATTATTTTAATTTAAATATCAAATAATTAAACTTATTAAATAAATCCTCTAGGGTTTTAAAATTTCTAAGACTCAAATGAATGAGTTTATTTTCATGTTCATGGCCTCTCATCACATCTTACTTCCCAAAGAGCTTTTCCAGTGTGGTTCATACTCCAATAGGATTTTTTTTAGATTCTACATGAAAGAGTAGATCAAGAGACATATAAATACATAATAATCCAAATTCTTTGTCATAATGTTAAAACCATTTAAATTTTTCTACAGTCACATTAGGTTCAATCTTAGTGGCCACTATAATGCATTATAAGCACTTGCTCCTCATAATGATTTGTATTTAAGATTTTCATTTGTGATAATTAAATGGTATGAGTGGACTTATAAAATTAATATCCATAATTTATAATTAATTTTATTTGTATAGAGATTAAAATAAGGAAGAAGATGCACCATGACATAACTCCCTTGAAATCAAATATAATCAACTCCCCAAGATTTTGGCACTTTATAATTTAGTGTGTTTGACAAAATAAATGACACCAATAGATCGGGTATGAAAAATAATTCACTTTTGAACAAAATGTAAGTCAATTATGAATTACCAATCAAAATTTACAATGAATATGGTTTTTTGTCATTAATGGTTCATTTTAATTAAATTTGCACCAAATTTAAATATACTTGAATTTAAAAAAATAGTTCCTATCAAAACTGAGGTGGGAATTTAACTAGGGACCTCTCAACAAACAATGTTAAATTTTAACCAATGCTCATATACACCCATTTGTGCATTCAAATAAAGAGAGCCTATTTGACCTCATTTTAAATTAAGCTATTTAGAAAAATTAAATTTAACATGTAAGATTTTAAAACTTTAGGGAATTTTTTTGAATCAACTTATCTTGTTTTGAACTATTTCAATAGTCTACCACTACATTGAAGAGGTAATAAAGTCATTAATGAGCTCAAAGGAGTGGATTGATGTCTAAAGTAGGCTAAAAGATGTCTGAACATGCTCCAAGGATAATGTATATGTTGATTACTTGGTCCAATTGTAGTTTGGAGGGCACAAATGTAGATATGTGTTTTTTAATAGGGGTAAAAATGAGAATAAACATGCTATTGGTGGGTCTTTAGGATCTCTAAGGTTGATGTAGGTCTGAGAAGCTTTGAATAGGGGTTAAATAAATTAGAGAGCATGTTTTAGGTCTATGTATAGGTGGAAAGTCATGTGAGGCTATGGGATATCCAAAATAGGGTTAAACTAGGTCTTCACACATATCTCAATCATGAAATGGGTCAACAAGTGAATGTGAGTCATATGGATGTTGTTCATGCTAAATAGGGTCATGCTAGTGAATGGAGATGGAACTTAGAGGGAGAAATAATAGGTTTGTACACAAAACTAGAGATCTAACCCTCTTACATAAATTTGAAAACTATTAAAATAAAACTCATGTTCTATAAATATCTAACTATAAATAAAATGACATTCATACCAAAATGGTGCTTGAATACCATATCAAAGTATTTGCCAAGATCTTTGGATCAATAGAATTCATTGGATTATAAGAAAGAGACAAGCAAATGCATAATATTTTTTGTGAGAAAAAAATAAATATGAGAATACTAAAAAATATTAGATTCAATCTATCATACACTTCATGTCAATATCTCATAAATCAAGATGTATAAATATGAGACTACATGTGTAAATCCTCCATGAACAACTACGAAGAGCCTAGAATAAGCATATAAATCCCATACCTAGAATAACCAATCAAAGAGTAACATCCTCTAACTAATGATGATGGACAAGAGTAACTCCCTATGTCTAAGTAAACCTATCCAATATAAATCCATAATTTTAGGAATAATCCATGTGTATAGGAATAATCTAAATAATAAAATAAAAGGAAAATAAATGTCCTACACTAAAATTTACATACAACATGCCTTTGAACCCAATTTACAATAATTAATTGATATCCATGTTTATATATATATATATATATATATATATATATATATATATATATATATATATATATATATATATATATATATCCAAATAATATGGCATGTTGCTTAGCAAAGACTGGTATAAAATGTTGAATGGTTGCATAGCCACTAAATTTTCCCACATGTGGAAAATCAAATTAGAGTGGATTGGGAGCTAAAGATTAAATTAATGATCATTGAAGATAATTCAGTTAATAAAAAGGTGAATGTTGTTTCCATAGACATAGGCATTTACACAATTGTTATTGAGCTTATTGTTAAAAAAGATGTAAATAGTGATCCATCTAGCCTTTGGGCATTATATTTGGATGGATCTTGTTCTAACCAAGTATCAGGTGTTGTGATTTTGTTTATTAACCCAAAGGTAAATAAGTACCTCATTTCTTACTACCTACAATTCCCTTTTACTAAAAACCTTGCTAAATACAAGGCCATTATTTTAGGTCTATAGTTTGCTTTAAATCACAAGGTGAAATATTTACAAAGGTTTGGCAATTCTAGATTGGTAATTAATCAAGTAAAAATGTGAATTTTAGTGTAATTTTTCATACCTTAATAAATTTAAACATAGAGTTTGGGACTATATTGATTCATTTGATGTTTTTAATATCATTGTGATTTTTAGGGAAGAAAACTAGACTAATGATTCTCATACCACATCAATAGTGAATATATTTCCCTTGACTATCCTAAATTTCTAAAAAAAAATTATTAAAGTTGATTATTTTTCCTTATATTCTATACAATGTTGTTAAATTTAAAGAATTTAATGATAACTATAATATCATTAAATTCAAAAACAACACTGGCACTTTTTTAGCCATATGACATTGATTAAAAGGATAGAGAAATACTTTTGATAAATAAATTGATAATGATGCAATCCTAAAACTCAAAGAAAATAAAATCCGAAAAATATTCACCTCACTTGAGATGGAGTTTCAACCTAGACATTCATGTTAAAAAACATAGAGAACAAGAGTACACTGATCAAAAATATATCCCGATAAACTTGGGTTCACTAGAAAATCCCTAAAATATGAAAATTTGTCTTGACTACACATAATCGAAAAAGTAAAAATTTAATTATCTTCACAAATAGTAAAAATATGTGACCATTTATTTATATGAAGGCCTTAAAATAATTTTTCTGTTGGTCATAACTCACACCATCCCTATAAAATAAAGCCACAATCCTTTTAGACAAATATAGTAACTAGTCAATCACATTCTTGAGCCCATTATTTATAAGGAATTTTATAAATTTCTCATAGTGAAAATCATTTCATATTCATAATTTTCATGGGTGTCCAATCTATTTATTTCTCATAATAAGAATGGAGAAATAAGTATTTACATTGACTTTCAAAATCTGAATAGAGTATCAGATAAAGATAATTACCCTTTTTATCCCTAGATGAATTCATTCATATGGTGAGTGGATCTAACATGATTCCCTTATTGGATGGTATTTTAATATAAAACCAAGTGTTTTTTAATGATGATTCCAATAAATATCACTCATTTAACGTATTATTATCCATAAACCCTTCTATTTTAGTCATTGTTAGACCATGATTTCATCCCTATTTATAACTTTGTTACATATATTTACTATTATGGTAATTAGTCCATGTTTTCTAAATAAAGGGGTATACTTTAATAATTTTATTATGTGTATTTACTAATTTTATAATTTTTAATAACTAAGATACTTTTAGGTTTACAAACAAAAGGAAACCATTTAATAATCATGTATATTGTAGCAGCTACCCAACAACTTCATGTATCATATATTAGAACTTGTAGCATATATTCTATTGCAGCCTATAGCATGTATTATGTTCATATACCATATATTATACAACAAATACTATTTGTATCATATATTTTTTTCATATAGCATCTTTTCTACAAAATAGACTTCACGTATCATATGTTCCTGGATCATTTATTCTAGCCTATATCATCTACACATATTTCTTGTAGCCATTATTTTTAATTGGCAAAAAGTTAGTGGTTTAGAGGAAGATATCCTCCATGATTTATGGATATATTATAGTGCCTTGAATTTATGGAGTAATGATTCACTTTATTGAATCATTATCTCCTCATTGCATGAAATATTCCCATATGTATTATTTTGTTATAATCATAACTACTATTGTTATTTATGGTATTTGGGTGCAGCCATAGATTTTTAATTACAACCTCTTAGATTTTTTATCATCTAGATAAGGCACATATATCTCTTATATAAATGGATAATCTTGGGTTAAAAAATACTTTGTCAAGAGTTAATTAATAATTTAGTCAATATAATAGTTGGAAGGTTAGCAAGTGTGAGCATAGTATTTCTATAATTATACCATAGAAGACTTATTAATGGAATGAATTAAATTTGAATTAATTAATCTATATTTAGAGGAAGAGGAGTCAAGATCCAATCCAATCGAGGCAAGTCCCACTTGTATGGTTTTGTATACTAATTCTTTGTCCATTAGACTAGTCTATATATGCATTATGTGTATGTATTTTGTATCTTTTATTGAATTCTTTAATTTGTGTGATTTGATTTCATGTTTGGTTTTATTTTATAATTATGTAAATTAAATCCATTAATTTTGGGAATCTTCCAACATGGCATTTGTGTTTCCATTCTAAATGGTTCTAATTTCTATTTCATGAAAGTGTGATTTTTTTTTATAATTTCCATTATTCAAGTGTTTCAAATTACATAATTATTAGGACCCCAAACTTTAAGAAATACTATTGTTGTACATACATAGTTGACATCTTATCAAGCTTAATGCATCTTAGGTTGACAATTAGTGAAGGTAGTAGAGTTTATAAACCAAGTGGTTTTTTTATTGATTGATAGATTTATATGTATAAAGCTTGGTTTGCATCAGTTAAATTATGCTCATAATTTTGGCATCATTGCCAAGAAAGGTGTCAAGTTTTAGAATCTTGATAATGTTGGATTTAATTTCCTACTTTCTAGATTAAATTTATCACTTTCCTATATTATATTTATTGATTTCCTAGGGTAAATTACTTTATGCAAATAGGGGTTAAAATATCAAAAATTCTCATCTTTAATTATATGGATAAACTATGTAAGCTCATATCATAGGTCTTATCTCTACATGATATAACACTAATTATGAATATTCAAAAAAAATCCCAATATACATACACTAACTTTGTGTAGGTGATAGAAATGGCTAATACAAAGAAATATGGGGGAGTTTTAATTTGTAATGACACATAAAATAAAGGGATGGGTGATGTATATCATGAGGTAGCAACCCTTAGATCTATGATTAAATAATTGCAAGAGAATAACACAACATTGTCAGCTTTAGTCAACATAGTAAATATAGAGGTGGACATAAGGATACAAATCATGCCCATGTGCTTGAAATAATATCTAAAAAAATGAGGCACTTAAAACAACTTCTGAAGTAGAAAATCTAGAATCTGCCAATAAGAAAAAGTTATTCAAAACATTTTTTTATAGAAATGCCTAAATATTTTGATGAGGATAGACTATCTACACTTGTGCCTACACATGTTAATGAGGTGATATGGCATGTATAAATTAATATTTTATCAAACTCTAAATTCTTTGGTGAACAAGAGTGATATATAAATGATGTTGCATTAGTTGTTTTACCTTCAACAATTTATCTTACATATGTTGATGAATACTAGTATACATTAATTTCTCTTACTGACACTTATATACTTAGTAATCAAAAAAGGTTACTTGCATCAATTTATACAACAAAAATAGTTGGATCTATCAATATGGAATGATTACTAACATTAATGTATTTTGTTGAAACACTTTTTATTGATGAAATAGTCCAACCTATAACCATATAAATGGATGAAACTATTAAATAACACCAACTTGTAGCATCTAAAATAAAATATACATTGACCAAGGAATAAAAGAAAATTGTAGTAGCTTCCCTTGCATCTATTGGTGAAAAACATTCACATGCAACAATCTCTCTAGCTCTTAATGAAAAAGATCATCCTATAGTAGTTTATATTACAGATGGTGGTGAATGAAACCATCTAGAGATAATTTTACGTACAAGAATACATGCACCTATGGGTAGAGAACAACCTAAAGTCACTGATATTACATTTCTAGTGAAAATAAGTTATCTACAAAAATGGATCATATGCCCATTGGTGAAGAAAGGTTTCATGCAATAATCATATATCATGCACATATTGGCAAACATATGGTAATTAGTATTGTAGCTTATCCTTTGTCTAAAACTAAAATAGATAAACATTCAATAGTTAGTTGTGGACCTCTTGGTAAGGATATATTGCATAAAAATAATACATGTATAATTGATCATGCAATTACTTGATGGAAAGTGACAAATACAAGCACTTCTTACAAAAATATCTCTATATAGTGAGAGAGGAATGTTTTTACTAATCTCTCTAGCATAAATGTAGGACCATGTAAATAATATAAGACTTACTAAACCAATGCCTACAAAAATTATTACATATATTGATAATGGTAGTTTCCATGTAGAGATAATGCCTATATAAATGGATAAGAGAAGACTTCCTACATATGCACCTACTGAAACACCTATGGATAATAGAGTATTTGTAGAAACATCCATAGCTATAATAATCTTAGGATTAGTTAGTAAACAAAGTCAAAATGTAGTAATCATAAATTATAAAATTAATTAAAAATATCAATGTGTAGCAGTCGATACTTTACTTTCAAGTATATTTGTTGATAGCGTTTATCCTATAACAACCACCTCTACAATAGTGTTTGCACAAGATAAGTTTTTCCCATGCATGAATGTGAGAAAAGGAAATTTTCAATGCTTCTATGTGTCAACAATGTAGCCATGGATGCCATGGGTGGATAAATTCATCTAAAAATAGTAAAAATGATGATTTTTTTGGATGATTTAGTTAGCATAAACTACATACAAAATTGCTTCAACAATGAATAATTTGAAGGACATATGAGAAATAAAAGGTCAGTCATGGAAGCCACCACCCCAAAACTAATATCCATAATAGAGGTTGGGTTTTATCAAACCATCATATATTTTTTATTCCAAAATACTGACTAACCCAGCCTAACCTTTTAGATGAGAGAGCATTATCAAATTATACATTGACGTACTTGTTATCTGAATCTAATGGCTCATTTGTGTGTATAGTTAATGGTTTTATCTTTCTTAATAAAATCAACCTTTAGCTTAAATTTTATTATTATTCATTTTATCCATAACATTATCAAAAATATAGATTAATCAACTTGAAATAAAAAATAAAACACACCTTGTTACATTCATAAAATTACATATCCATTCAAAGATTTTCAACCACATACACCACCCATAATAAATAGATCAATTTGAAAAATATATGTATAACAACAATAAAGCATTCCATTTATAATAAATTAAAAAAACCTTAATCTCCATCCATTTCATAAGTAAGGTTGCACTATTGGGAATTCATGGCTAGCATTTATACAAATTGATTTTGTAAATAAAATATGTGTGTCTAACTAACTTCATAACCTTAGACAAAATAACTAAAAACTAACTATATTATAATGAATTTATGAAAATACCTATAGTTTTACATGGTTAAAACCTCATTTGAATACACTCAATAAATATTTAATTTAATCCATAATAACTACATCCATCTTATAACAACTTATAGCCAACCCATAGCAACTACCATCCAACTCATTCGTGGTGACTATAGCCAACCCATAGAAACCATAAAACAATAGTAAAAATTCTATAAAAATCTAAAATGATTGATTATAAACTACTTCACATTATTATTTTTTGTCATTTTCTAGCTGCATGAACCATAGACTAGATAATGTGGTCATTAAAAAAACAAAAACAACATTCATCAATTAAGTATTATACCTATCCTTCCAACTCATATTAAAGCCAAAGCACACACTATAGATAGACAAATAGGATAATAACCAATATCATGTTTATGTGTTCTCATTCTTTCCAAAGGTTAAAAGTTTAAAAACTAAAAATAGAGAAAATCACCTTCATTTATGTACAAAAATACTTACATAACAAATCAATCCATTTGCATCTTTATCTCCAACAACTTGATTGTTCTTTTAATTATT